>CM039123.1:32899145-32950147 GCA_022036555.1 Microstegium vimineum
CGTGGAAATCGATCCCCCTTGGAATACTCGGGGGTGAAAGCTATAGTGGAAATCCTGCGTTTGCGGATTTATCTTTTTGCATTAAGAAATACCAACAACATTACAAACACCACACCATGCAAAGGGTTAGTACCAAACTCATCTGTCCCCAAATTTTTGATCATCCCCCGGGAACCACTCACCATCTTATCAATTATCATACAGGGGCACACCCAAAACCATATTTCACAAACGGAAACTAATAAGAATGAGAAGATATAATATGGCTTAATGAGTAAAAAATAAAAATGAACAAAATAAAGGGGTCACCTAGAGGGGGTAGGGTGAATAGGCATTTCTAGAAATTTATAACTTAAAATGCGGAAGCTGGTAGAAGGGGATTTTCAATTGCTTGGAATTCCCAAATCTGAATAAAATAGCCACTCTAAAGTAATACACTTATTATATAGTGGTTAACAAATGAGCCTAGAAGCCAAACACTTGTAACAAACTGATTGGAATAAAGAATAACAAATTGAGAACATGTCGTGCAATCCAAACTGGTCTGGTATTCATGGGCATGACGCAGCCTTGGTGAAATGTGCCTCCTATGATTTGTACTTTCACTTCACCATTGCAGGCACCTACTAGGGAGTTGTGAGACAATATATACCTACACAAACACTCACAACCCAAGTAGATTGAGGCAAAACAAATACCAAATAGAGATGCAATAAGAAACATGGTATTTGTTTTACTAAAGTTTGGACTCCCTCGAGTCCTAGTCTCTGTTAAGGAGGCAATGAGTGACTACTTCGGGATCCACTCTAGCCACAATCTCTTTCAACCACTTCCCTCAGTATACTAGTTTGGTTCCTTCCATTGCAGAGGTAGAATCAAGCGTCCACAAACTTGCCGAGGCACACCACAACCCTTAGTTGCTCGTTGATGATGCCTAGTCATCTAGGAGCAAGCTCCAAGAGTAACAAATGTGAATCCCAAGATCAAAGAATGCCTCAAGTGCTCAAGTGTTGGTTTTTCTCTCTTTTTGAATTTCACTCAAACCCACAAAATGGATTCAACCCTATGGCTCAATTCTCACAAAGAGAAGCTAGAGAGTGTCTCAAAGTCTCATAAAAATTAGCAGCATCCAATTATCTCAGGCGTTCACCATAAGACAACCGCCTTGATTAATATGTATTAACTAAGGCGGTTGCATTAATCCAACCGCCTCGGTTAGAGCTTTAACCATGGCATTCTATTAAAGGCAATCTCCTTTGTTGATGTATTAACTGAGGTGGTTATTATGAACCGTTCATCTTTGTTATTGTTTTTCTAGATTAAAGAAAATACTTTTTTGGACACTGAATGTGAATTTGAATTTGAATTGCTATATGAATTTCATAAGTTAAACATATACAATTGTTGATGGTTATTATGGTCAATTATAAACCATCAATATAATCGAGAAAGGATGAAAAGTGATCACCAAAATAGGATATAGAGTTTAAACTAATAGAATTCTATAGTTTTGGTAAAATCTATGTTTTCCAGAGACTTCACAGGAAAATCAGCAAGGATTTACTCCTTTGACGTAATAATTTAGGAATTCAGATGAAAGGATATTCAAGAATACTCTAGAAGGATCCAGAAAACACCTGAAGTGAAGGAAGCAGGGAAGTGGCCCCCCTAGCAGTCATCTGATGGGCCTCCCTAGGGCCCTGGCCCATCTGGCCTCCACCGCTACGCCATCGCCTTTGTTTCCTAGGGTTTCGATCTACACCCTTGGTTTTAGTTAGTTTGATCCAACAGACGATGTCCGTGCCGCAGGGCTATATAACTAGACCCTAACCTCTAGAGAATCAGATTTCTTCTCCTGAGCCTCATACTTCAAATTCTACCTCTAGATGAGTTGAGATCAAGATCAAGTCAAGAGAATGCCAAGTTTCTAGATTAGAGCTCCAAGATAGTTAGATTAGTAGTAGTATTTAGAGTTCGAGCATTAGCCTAGCATAGTGTTTCGGAATTCCAGAGTTTCTGTCTAGGAGATCGGTAATGTTTGTATCTATCTCATTATTCAGACATTGTTCTTCATATATTAATGCTTAAGTTTTCTATGTTCTTAGTTTGCTCTAGTTAATCATTTGATATATTTTATTATTGTAAGTTCATGTATAAGATTGTATAGCGGTTACTTAGAGTACTATAAGTGAGTGGCAAGCGTAGTGTAGGCGTGATGCTTATACTATATTTTGTCTACGGATGCACCCTATATTCTAGAACTTGTGGTAGCTCATGGGTGTGACTTATATAGACCTATTTAATCCTATGTAGTCCATCTTCCATTTATAGGTCTAAGCGAGACCTAGTTCCTAAGTTAGAGCGTACTCTGTTGTAATCTTTCTTTCTAGAATGTCCCATATATCATTGAATGCATAGTAATAATATTATAAGTGAGAGTGATTAGTGAAAGGTTTGCTATTAGTTAGTTAATGTTAAGTGATTCAGGAGTTAGTCTTTAAGTTGTTATGATTTTAGTTGCTATCGGTGTTGAGTTCTCTAGAATACTAGCTTTATTTATCATTATCCATATCATTATCTTTTGACTTCCCCTATATAAGAGAGTATATTCTTAGTGTAGTGATCTCTAAGACCATCTACGTTTCCTAATTGCCTTGGTAGAAAAATAACGATACTTGGAACCTCATTTCGGGTGAAGTGCTACATTGGTATTCTATCTGTGCGCTTGTGGATAACTGTTATAATATTTCTAGGGGCATAGTTTTATACCACGCTCTTAGCATTGTTGTTAGGGATGACAACTTAGCAAAGGGTGACATTAGGAGTGTCAACAATTTGCATTGATGTCTTGTGTTTGAGTAAGATTGATTATACAAAAATACATCATTTTGGCTTTTCATTTCATCATAAAAAGGAATATCATCAAGTTTACATATAATAAATTACCTATTCAATAATTAGCAAACTTGTTAGTTCTTTAATTGAGTTCTCACTCAATAATCCAAAACCCACTAAAGGGCTAGATACACTTAAAAAAATAATCCTTTAATTATATTGGTTATAATATGTGGTGAATTTTTAGGGATGGCAAATGATCTATCCCTAGTGTCTAAAGTACCTCTATAGTCCTGATATATTTAGGGGCATATTGGTCTTTTTTCCACTCTAAAGTTGTTTGTCTTGCAGGCCATGTCGACTATGCTTTAGTTGCTCTCTACCATCTCCAACTTGGGGGGCCTGATGCCTCTTCTTGCTACCTCAAGATGCTTTTGGGGTCCCACAAACAGTAGATAATGAGGTATACCTTTCGTAGAAGTGAAAGATAACATATCAAGCAGAGTGGTGGTGGGGTTTCTAAAGGTTTCAACGCCAAAAGAGATCACCTTTGTCACACATTCGTTGGGAAAACTATAGAATAGTCAAGGTATGATCTTGGCCTAGTAGGGAGCTACCTGAGGAGGTAGAGTAGAGGGATGTGGTTAAACAAGCAATGGATTAAATGCTTGATTTTTTTTCTCATTGGTTATAGAACTACAACACATGCTAGCCTAAATCTCATATCAAGATGTATTTACCTCACTATATACAAGAATTTTGACTTTCTATGACAAAAGCCCACATGACGGGTTCAAGTTTTGTCATATAAAGTGACCAAATGTGACGGAAGAATTTATGTCATCATAAATCTATGAGCCCTGGTAGAGTTTGTGATGACATCATTTTATGTGTCACAGAATGGTTACAAACTTCGTCACAAAAGGCTAGTTGCCAGTAGCAGGTCGACGACTTAGTTTCTGTGACGTCTAATGTTGTCTTTTTGTGATGTTTTTTGGGCGCCACTTTATGTTATTTAAAAAAACTAGCAGCCTCAACATTTATGTACCCCTACAGGTGGACCCTACCTCCTCCTTCAATTGACCATTTCATTTTCCCCATCTCTTCGTCCCAAAAGACGACGGCAAACCTAGAGGGCGAGCGGCGAGCGGCGAGTGGAGGTCGGGTGGTGGCGTCTGGGTGGAGCACGGACACTGTCGTAGTGCCTCTAGGCACAACCGGCTCCCACTCTCCCCATCTGACGGCGCAGCACAGTCGCTGTAGGCAGCGCGAGATCCACCGCTTTATCTTATGTGGATATGATCTATAGATGGTTTATCTTGTTAGGTTAGATTTATCCTCTTTTATGTATATATCATTATTAAGTTTTCCTTTATATGCAATTGAAATTTCATGTTAGCCACTCAAGCTATTAGTAGCTTAGATAGAAAACACTAGCCACATCACTATGGATCCCTGTGGATACCATATGAACCCTCTCCAATAGTATTTAGGAAAAGCTACAACTACACCATGCACTTCTAATTTACAAATTTCATGTTTACAAAAGTACACCTCATTCACTTAGAATGCTATTGAAAAGATCTTTGTGCTCCTTCACTTAGAGACAAAGCACCTTAAGTTTAACCAAATTTATATGACAATATAATAATATTTATGATGCCAACTAAGTATCATTAGGTTCTTCATTAATTTTATTTTCATAGTATATTTATTTGATATCATGAATCTTTATAATTTTGTCTACAATTTTGGTCAAACTTGAGATGCTTTGAGCCTCCAAGTTTCTTCGAATGACTTATAATTTAGAATGGAGGGAGCATGAGGTAGCATATTCTTGTAAGTTAACTTCAGCCATGAACTTTTCTTGAAATAACTACAATTGCCATAGAATGTGGGTGGTACTAGTGCTAGGTGAGCACCCAGAAAGCCATCCTCCTCGCCTCTCTCCCTGTTATACTCTTGTTCACTTGACTGACGACTCCTCTTCATTCTCTATAACGTACTTGACCCCATGCTCCCTCATAGCTTCCCCACCATGCACGGCTCCAGCGGTGCCTGTGCTGCCTCCGCCCTCTGCCACCATCCTCACTAAACCTCACTAAATCTAAGGAGGCTTCTACAACATTAGTGTGAGCGCCCCCCCCCTTCACCCCCACCATATGTGGTGGATTCAGTGGTGCATGGTCACCTTAGCATCATTGTTCTTTTCTAGACAATTGGACGGCTGTTGGCACTACCCAACTGGTCTCTCCCACCACCTAGTCATCTCAATCGCTATAATGGCTGGTCCGGTGGCCTCCCTCAAAGCCCTCTTCTAAGCCCATGACATAGCCCCCAAACCCCCGAAACCCGAACATGAACTCAAGGTCTTAGTCTTCACCCTCGTCTCACCGTTCATGTTCCTCATCTCCACGCCCTTCTAAGCGTATTTTATGGTGACTGCATGATGGGATCGTAAGACAATGATGTTGTGGAGTCTACACTTTAATGCCCGTAGGACATCCAATATTAGTATTTTCATATAAAAATATACATTTTCAAACACAGATATAGTTAGGGAAGTTTCAATAAGATATTGATAGTAGTCTATATTCCTCTTAATTATCGGTATCGAAACAGAAACCGTTTCCTCCTCAAGGGACGACGTCCTCACACGGACCAGCATACAAACAAACGAGAGAAGATGCATTGGGTGAGAAACGACTGGTTTACATTGCCCTCCTCGAAATCTGGTGTGCTGTTGCCATGCCAAGCTTCACGCGCTGCAAATCCCCCGAGGCCTCGACCTTCTCTCATGCCGCCCGCATCTCCCCTGTTCCGGAGAGCGTGCTCTGCTGCTTTCTGGTCCATCATGCGCGCTCTGCATCTCCCTCCTCTCCTCCGCGCGCTCAGCATCTCCCGCCCCAAATCCTTTACCGGTTTGCATGCACCCAGCTGGTGCTCCCAGTAGACAATAGTGACGAGACGAAGGTCCCATGCGAGGAGCCACAATGACGAGGAGGAGGAGGAGGAGGAGGGGGAGGAGGAGGAGGGGCTGCCATGATGGCGGCGCTAGTGGGCAGCGCCTGCGTGTTGCCAGGCGTATGTGTCTATTTTTGCTAGAACTGATCAACATCTCTTTGTGAAGTATTCATGAGATCATTAGTTTTGTTTTTACACTTGGAAACTATCATAGAAACTATGCATGGTAAGTGTTAGGTCTAAAATAAAAATTGTTATTTTGGGAAACTACTTCTAGAAACTATGCCCTGTGACTGCTCTTATATACCAGGTTCTTTATCACCACATATATGTATGATTAAAAAAATATGGTGCTTCTTACATGGGCTTTTCATCGACAACTTGAACTAGGTACTTAACCCCGATAATTGTATTATTATTATTAGCAACTATTTAATCCCAATTTTATGTATTCCAAGGCATGCTCCACTGCAAATTTCGTGCTGCTGCGTTCCATGTATTATATACAAGAAATTCTCTTTCATATACATAAGAAATTATGTGAGTATTTGGATCATGTCATTGTTTTAGTACTTCACTGCAACAGTATATTGGTTAGATTTTGTCTTGTTCCAAATTGACTTCCCTACCAACTTAATTATTATTGATACCATAGCATGTGCATGTGGGGACGTGCTGGTCAAAGCTTATATTCTTTCCAATCCTTCAACAAGGCCCTCTTGTTGTACTTTTATTCGCTCAATAACTGCAAGTTGGATTGTAACTAGTGTCCAAGAAATCAAAAAGGCATTCATTTCCTTTCTTAATTACAAGGATAAGTACCCATTCTTGACATTCCAACTATTGTTCAAGTTTAACTCTGGCGGCAACTATTAAGATCTGAAATCTTTGGCGATCGAACTATTAATACCGGACAAGTTTGTGTTCCAGGAGGTCTCTGATAAAGGTGATTTTGTATTTAAAAAAAAAATTTATTTTTTTTAAATCCATAATTCATTCTGTTTTAATAAAAAAATGGAAACCAGCACCAAACTTTTTCTAAAGATATAATGTATAGATAGGTGCTAGATTTGGAGTTATTTGTGTGTTATTTGTAGTTGTTCATAGTATTTTACTGCTCATAATGATGCCCATTGTTTATTTTAAAAAATGCCATTTTGTGCTATATTAAACGAAGAAATCAACCAACAAAATCCATACTCAAAATAGAGAACCAAATATGTTATTAGCGAAAATATTTATTGAGGACAGTATTGTCATTATAGTTGTAATGGATAAATAGAATATGATCTCTATGTGGTGTTGAACATCACTACTACAAAAAATCTTTTGGGAGGGGCTTTGAAATAGCCGTCACAGGTGGTTGGGTTGGCAGCCCGCCTCCATTAATTGAGGTCGGCTGCCGGCCCAGAACCCGCCTCTGTTAATATCTTAACCGAGGCGGGCTTCATAACATAACCGCCTCCATCAATGATCATTAACCGAGGCGGTTATGGTAAGGAGCTCGCCTTTATTAAATGCATTAACGGAGGCGGTTGACTAACTGCCTCGGAAAAGGCTAGAATAACCGTGACCTTTGCTCAACCGCCTCGGTTAACCATTTTTTGTCCGCCTCAAGTTTTTTGGAGTAGTGCATGGCACCTATGAGGTTGGTGTCATCTACCATATCTTAAGTTTAATTTGCTTGTAATCTGCTATGGATTCTCTAGCTCAATCCCGTTTATAATGTAGCACAAAATGATTAATTAATAATAAGTAATGAACATGACTATGAGAAATATAAACATGGGAATAAATAAAATATCCATAACTTCAAATAGAGCACCAAATAGATATTTTAGAAATATTTTGGTATGAATTTAATATTTTTATGATTTTAAATAGATTAGTTGTCAATATTCTAATGTTAAACTAGTTTTATATTTTTAGAAAAAAACAAAACCACCTTTAAAACTAGATAGATGGCCGAATTAGTATGGTACTATGGTTCGTGTGGTTAGCGATTTCTAGTTTCAGGGTTACATGGCAAAAAAAAAAAAACAAACTTGAACAATAGTTGGATGGGGGAAAAGTGGACTGCTTCGTTCTTCTTAAAATATAGAACAGACCATGAAGTGGAGACTTACACGCATCTACCTCAAGGAACACATTCAGTTAGTGGCCTCATTTGAAACATGAGGCCATTTTTAGTGTCTTGATTATATTGTTTCCTGTAAAATTCCTGCAAATTTGAAGTTTTCATCTGTGCAGGTCCTGAGTTCATATTAATTATACATGCATTGTCTTATTGTTAGTTATGGAGAAGCATGATGTTTCACGGTGGCATAGAGTGAACCACCTCCTATGCCGTAGGTGAACCACCTCATGTGCCATACCAAAAAAGAAATTACATTATGCTACTAATAAGAACTTCAAAAAATGAGCCAACCTCTCTAACTAGCCATTAGGATCACAGTCGTCTACTGAATTTGGCTCGCATTACTTCGAAAAGACTAGAGCTCAGATACTGGAGAACATGGAGGAGGAAGCAGCAAGTGATTTCTTTAAGACGGCGCTCTTCATTGTAGCTGCAGGATCCAATGACATTTTGGAGTATCTTTCACCTTCGGTGCCATTCTTAGAATGAGAGAAGCATTATCCTTCAAACTTTCAGGTAGTGATGGTCACTAACCTTACGGTTCACAAAGAGATGAATTTGCACATATACTTGCTAGCTACAAATTTGGAGCAGCACCTTTTTCCGTAGGCGCTCACAAAGGGGCAACTCGGGTGGCAGAACTTCTAGTTGTGGCTAGCTCCCGCCCGCATGGCTCTCTACCTTGCCACCGCCGAAGTAGGCCACTAGATTCCGGGTGGCTACGAGGAGGGGCGGCGGAGCTTTTTTCTAGCGATGTTGCAGCAGATCTAGCGTGATGGTGTAGAGTTTGGCGGAGCAACACAGCAACGACTCAGTGGGGTGATGCTGTGGGCTCCTAGAGCGGCAAAGGATGCAAGCAGCAGCCCGCATAACCCGCATATAGGACTAATTTGGTAGGTTGTCGCTTGAACCCTAAAAATTAGGGTTCGCGGGTTAGCCCACTTGCATACCTAGCGGTAGGGTCGGCACTGAAAGGATCATGATGCCCAAGAGGGGGGGGGGGTGAATTGGGCTCTTTTTAATTTCTAAACAAGAATTAAACCTATAAAGAGCCAATTAACCCCTAGTGCCTACCGCTAGTGTGTCCTAGCTAGAAAGCGGTAACAAGGCAATGGAAAGCGAAAACTTCCTACACAATTCTAGTATGAATTGAAAGACAAGTGCGGAAAGTAATGCGGTAATAAAGAGCTAGGGAAAGAGATGCTTGACACGGCGATGTTTTGCCGAGGTATCGAGGAGTCGACACTCCCCCCTAGTCCTCGTTGGAGCACCTCGCAAGGTATAGCTCCCCCTCAATCCCGGGCAAGGGATGAGTGCTCTCTACGGGCTGATTCTTCGCCACTCCGGCTCGGTGAATCGCCCACAACCGATCACCACGTCGATGGAGAAGGGCCGCCAACAGTCTAACGACGATCACCTTCCTCCGAGCACCACCGGACCGTCTAGGTGATGTCGATCACCAAGAGTAACAAGCCTCGATCTTCGCTTGACTCACTCAAGCTTCACAACTAGAGGATGCACACTTGAACTCTTGGATGAACTAGAGAGAGGATGGATGGATTCGCGAATCACTCTCTCTCTCTAGGGCTCTTGCTCTCTTCCCAACCTTCTCAACGAACTCAGCAACCCAAATGAGCAAAGGCAAGGTGGGAGAAAAGTGGGAGGGGCTATAAATAGACCCTCTGAAAACTGCCTCGGGCTGGCATTTTAAGTTGGCGACGGATGCTCCGTCGACTAGGCGACGGATGGTCCGTCGCATGCCCAACGGCTAGTTTCTGTTCATAATTGAGGCGACGGACGCTCCGACGCCTAGGCGACGGACGCTCCGACGCCTCTGTCTAACGGCTAGTTCTGACACACTATTCCCAGCGACGGACGCTACGTCACTGGGCGACGGACGCTCAGCCACAGCGTCTGACGCTGAATTCTGGCTAGGGTTTGAAAACACCCTCTCTGGAAGGTTGACGGACGCTCTCCGCAGCGTCCGACGCCTGGCCGACGGACAGCGTCCGACGCACCCTGAAAAACTTAGCCAGAAAACAACCTCTCTGGAAGGCCGACGGACGCTGTGGACTCAATCACCCAGCGTCCGGCGCCTTTGTCCGACGCGTCGGACAGCGTCCGGCGCCCCTGCCAGGAGCGTCCGTCGCCCAGAAAAAGATTTTGACAACTCCGTTTTTCGTCGCGATGAATATGGAAGTTGTTCTAGGCTATCTTACGGTCACCATAGGCTTGCTTAGAGCTAAGGAAGTCAAGTGTGCACCACACCTAAACATGAAGCTTTCCTAAGTCAAGCTACTAGTCTCAACCCCTCTTAATAGTACGGTCAAAGGTAAAAAGAGAAGCCCTATCTAATTCTAAGTGCCCTTCATCTCCTTATGGCACTTAGCCTATCATTCTAGGGTCTTCATCATGTCTCCTTAACAACCGAAACGATATCCATCTTGGGGGCTAAGTGATGACCTTTAGAGCCCATTTTCCTTGATCACCATGGCTAGGCTACGCATAGCCTCTGCAAAACACACGTTAGCCATAATAATCTCTAATTGTCATTAATCACCGAAACCAGCTAGGGCCATGATTCTTCAGGCACTCCTTCGGCTCTCTAGCAGCCTGCCTATCATCCCCATGATCGGAAGCGGCAGGATTTTCTCTAGGTCCAAGCAAGCTCCAAAGACGATGGTGGTGGCTCTTTCGACTCTAGTGGGTGGATTCACTTTTCACCGGCCAGATCTAAGAGGGGTGCCTAGATCATAGCGGCAGTGCAGGATGGAGGCCAGCGCGGGTGATAGAGGCAACCGACATTGGAGGTGATGGCGACGTAGCATGCGGTAGAATGATGATGATGACGGCAGTGTTGGTAGCAGGATGCCATCGATGACATGGGCAATGCCGACAGAAATGGGAGACCGGTGCAGGTGGCACTAGTGGTTGCCGTGAGGCTAGCACAGGTGATGCAAGCGGCTCATAGTGCCAAGTGCCCTTACCTCACCGTTGGGAATTACAACAATTTGTCGCCAGTTTCACTAAGACTATTGGCAATTAATTTGTACTCTTGGTCTTCTAGTGCAATGCACGACCAGTTGACACCTAATGCTTGTGAATAGTTTGTACCATCGGGTATTCAATACAAATACCAACGGTGTTACTAAGACCATTGTCAATTAATTTGCCCTCTCGGTCTTCTAGTGTAATGCCCGGTTGGTCAACATCTAACGCTCGGGAATAGTTTGTACCATTAGCTATTTAATACAAAGGCCGATGGTGTCACTAAGATTGTTGGCAATTAATTTGCCCTCTCGGCCTTCTAGTGTAGTGCTCGACTGGTTGACATCAAACTCTTAGGAATAGTTTGTACGGTCAGGTATTCAATACAAATTAAAGGCCAACGGTATCACTAAGACTGTTGGCAATTTATCTGCCCTCTCAACCTTCTAATGTAGTGCCCGACTGGTCGACATCTAACGCTCGGTAATAGTTTGTACCATCGGCTATTCAATACAAAGGCCGACGGTGTCACTAAGACCATTGGCAATTAATTTGCCCTCTCTTCTTCTAGTATAGTGCCTAACTAGTCGACATCTAACGCTCGGGAATAGTTTGTATTGTTGGCTATTGAATACAAAGGCCAACGAGAGAGCTTGTAACGGTCGATAACATGTTAACTGTTGGCCATTCACGGTTTCCACAACTACCCGTCGGCTATTATACTTTCTTGTCGGTCTAGGTTGTGTTTCTAGTAGTGATAGTAAGAGAGACAATGGATCACCTTGCCGTAAGCCCTTCCTTGTTTGGAAGTATGTACCTTGTTGATCATTTACTTTAATGCATATATTATCCCCTTGTATAAAGTGTTCGATCCATTTACATCAAGTCTTGGAAAAACCTTTCATTTTAACTCTTTGTCAACAAAATTTCTACATAGAGACTAACTCAATTAGTTGTTTTGCTTTTTTTTTTCCTTTTGGTGCGAGACATCACATGAATGACAAGGATTTTATGTTCAAATAAAATGTCCTCATTCTATCATCAACTTTTACTATTCCCTTTAGTTCCAAATTACTCCCTCTGTCTCAGAATATAAAGCATTGTTGATGTTTTACCACCGATAGCCTGCCACGGGGTTACCCGAGACAATTGTTTGTGCCTCAGCGAATAGTGAAACCTTGGTGGTTGGACACGTAAGGACACATGGTTTATACTGGTTCAGGCCCTCGATACAGTTGAGTAATAGCCCTATGTCCAGTTAGGTTGCTTGCTATTGCTCTGATCTCGTAATACAAGGTGTTGGGTATCGCTCTACGTATCAGGTGTTATGTAGTATGTTCAGATGATTTTGGGTGGTACCCTCACCATCCCTTTATAGTCCAGGGACTAGCCGAGGGTCATTTCTAATCCTACTCGGTTACAAACTTAGAGTCCTAAGCTACGCTTTGGTCTTGCTATTGTATCCGAGTTGTATCTTGGTTTGTGTGTTCGTCTTCCTTCGTGGGCCATGTGATGGAGGCCCAAAGCTCCAGCAGGCCGATCAATGGGTACCCTATAGGATATCCCATCGACAGACCCCCGAGCATCTCATGATTTTTCTTCAAAATGTTGGGTTGTTTGAAGGCAAGCCGAGTTTTTTTTGTAGTAAAATCATAGGATGATCTTCTGTGTCTTCTTCTTGCGGTCTTCCTGCACTTTTGGTAAGAAGTGCACTGATTGAGTGTAGCTCCTGAGCCTCTGGTTACTTGGCACAAGTATCCGAAGGATCCAAAAAAAGTTTTATAGGGTAGGTATTTCTAGCCCCCGAGCCTTCTCCGAGTTCTTTTGGGATCTAAAGAACTCGACAAAAGTTCACGAGTGGGTACTGTGTTTTCACGGGTGTACAGAACCTTGCTTTCACTGTTTGCTTTGGTCAGCTTTTTGTACTTTTATCGTTTTCTTGCTTCTCTTTCTCGTGACTCTTGGCCTCTGGTGCTCCTTTCTTGCTATAAATTCTGTAGTGCTTGATCATGTATTGCACTGGTGTTTTGGAATTTGAGAGTTCTATTTTTCCTCTTTGATGGTTGTGCTGCTAAGTGAAATTGAGTAGCCCCGGGCTTATGTTTGTCTTCTGGTAATTGAGTGGGTAGAAGAATTCTTGCGAAAGGAGTTAGAGGTAGACTAACTCCTCTGTGAGATTTTCCTAGGAAGTTTGGTACAACGGGTAGAAGAAGTCTTGTGACCTGGCTTCCATGCTTTCTCTATCTGTTTATTGTATTCCGGGCTGTCACCGTTGCCGCTCCTGAGTTAGTTGATGTGGCACGCTCCATTTGCCTAGCCGTCCATGCTTACACTGAACTCCTACTGGAAAGGCTAGAGTTGGAGCTGTCCAATCTCATTTGTTGGGAGTGGCTTTCTGCCTGCTATCCGGAACTTCTTCATGCTGTGTGGGTGTTTTGGGTGGTTTTATCCTGTATGGCTTTGATCAAATGCTAGGTCTTCTTTTGTGGTGGACCTGATTCATCCTTTGGCCTTTATATTTAGTCACTTGTGGTCTTTTGTTGTAGCTGGTTCCTCTTTGTAACTTCTAAATTATTGTAAGTTTTGAAGCCTTTATACAGGGTTGTTTATGAGAAGATATGAGTTGTATAGATGTCCTGGAATATTCCTTTGGATATTATGCATGTTGTACTGATGTCCTTCCTTTACTGTCTCTATTTGTATCATCAATATAGTCCTTGTAGAATCTTTTGTCTTTACTGCTTTCTTTATGTGCTATTACTGCTGTTATCCTTTCTTCATGGACTTGGTGTATGTGCGCCCACTATTCTTCTATAAATAGCTATAGTATGGTTCCTTTGTCACACGTCTTCTACCTTCCCTTGTAAAGTCCTTGTTCTTGATTTTGTTCTATCATGGATATTGTAGTTGGGGAGCTTGACGAGCCCCTGGGCGTCTTTTTTCCTTTCTTTGTTGTAATCTGATGAATAGTGTAAGTCTCGTGATAGAAACTAGTAGCAAACTAGTTTAAAGGTAGTATCAAGTTGTGGGCGGTTTTGAGGCAAATGGTGTAGGTCTTATGATGAGGTTGTTGCATGTTGTGCTGCCTCATCTTCCAGCGTCCTAGTTCCATACCTCTGGCTGATCTCACGGTCTTGGTTGAAGCGTGTCTGGAGTTGTTTTGCTATTGTTAGCTGCAAAGTGTTCCTTGATCTATCCTGTGCTGTGCCATTTTGGTACGTGCTAGTGCCGATCAACATGTCTTCAGTGTGGGAACCGGTCGTTCATATTTTGCTGCATGGTTCGCTGCTAATATTGAATGGCTTCCGGGTTCTGCTCCTACTATCTTTGGCGGCCAGGATGTGCATTGCTCCGTTGGGCATCGGGCACATCTGAGTTATTTGGCTCGGTTTGACAATATTGAATCTTGGTTCTTATGGGTGTAACCTCGAATTTGACTGGGTTCCTTGTTGTCTAACAGGATGAGTTTTGATTTGAACAGTAGCTGTGTTGCTTCATATCCTTATTGTAATCAAACTTTGTTCCGAATGAGTGATCAATAAACTTTTATCTCATTGTTCTGAGTTCTTTGTACTCTCTACTGTGTACTGTCATTTTTAATGTCTGTACTGAATGTAATGTTCGGGTTGTTTTCTCCGTGTGTTGTTTGAGTACTGTGAAACCCGGTCTATTGGGGTGCAATCTGACCATTGGTTCTATTTTGGCATCCGTTCCGTAATTTCAGGCGGTCTTCATAACCGTTGTATTTTCTTTCCGTTGTGGGGGAAATCTTGCAGTTTTTACCACTTTATAAATCTGCCTTTCTCTTTTCCCTTCCTCCTTACCCTGCAGTAAAAAATCATTTCCTTGCTTACAAACCCTAGCTGCCGCCGCTGCCGTGCCTGTCTTTGATCCGCTTCAGATGGTGAAGAAGAATAAGAACAAGGCTGAATTTGTGGATGAGGACAGCATATTGGAGTCGATTGATAACCCTGAGTACATTGAGAGGTCGCGCCAGATGAAGCAGTCCCCTAAGCCTACGACTTAGGAGGCAGACTTAGATCTGCTCGTTTCTCATGGGTTGCTTCAGGCATGGATTTACTCTGGTTACTCACTTCCTGGTGAGCATGTGATTCCGAGCCCTTCCCCTGATCAGTCTGTCCTCTTTGTTTCTTTTGTTCGTGCTGGACTTTGCTTTCCTCCGTCTGACTTCTTGCTAGAATGCCTTTGTTTCTATGCTATCCAACTTCATCACCTATCCCCTAATGGGGTTCTTTTTCTTGCTTCGTTTGCCCATTTGTGTGAAGCATTCCTTGGCATCCCCCTTGTCTTCTCCTTCTCCGGCACTTCTTTCGCATCCGCTTCCACGAAAGTAAGCCTACCCACTCTTTTGGATGTTGCATTGTTGACGGTCCTTAGCGTCAACTTTTTAAGTAATTATAAATTAAATAAATGGATCAATCAAATATAATATCTAGAAATATAGTGCTTTAATTAACAATTTCCACGAGTTTTGGTGTTTCATTATTTTCTAGGTACTATTCCAGAAAAGAGAATAAAATAAAGTAAATCAGAGAAGATATCAAATAAATCCCGCGGAGAAAACACCTGCCATTCTACTCAAGGAGGATCCCGCAAACACCGGACCAAAGCAGGGCCCAGAGGATGACCTATGGGGCCAGCCGGCCAGGTGTGGGGCCGGGCGGCCACCCCCTGGGCCTGCTGCCCGCACTCTTCTGGAAGCTTCCTCCACCGCCTATGAGGAGTCATCTCAGCCCTACGTGAAGTCAGTTTGATCCAACGGCTGTCGTGCATCCCACCAGACTATAAATAGGAGGGCATACCCCCCTGGAGGCATTGCATCCACGAAAAACCTGATTATTTAGAGATCTATTTAAGTCATAGGAGATCTAGTCATCTAGAGCCATAAACCCTAGGTCATAGCATAGCCTAGTTAGATTCAAGAGTAGAGGAAGTCAAGATTCGATCTTGGACTCCCGACGTTGTCAAGAGATTGGAGTCTGGTACATTTCTTATTCTCTTTTAATATTTATCTGCAGTTGTATGATATTTATAGGCAACATTATTCTTCATTAATATGTTCTTATTTACTTTGTTCATTGTCTATGTTAATATATCTAGTATAGTTAGTTTGCTATTGAGTTCATGCACATGTTCGTATAGCGCTCGTCTATTTGATCATATGGCGAGTGGTAGGCAGTATGTTGGCGTGGTGCTTAGAACATTGCCTATCTGCGGATGCCACCAGTTGTGCCAGGTTGTGAAGTAGATCGTGGATGTGACAGATCCATTGAGTCCTTTGTAGACTTCCCCCCGTATGATGGTTTGGTAGGGAGGAATTGTCAGGTTGAGGATATCTTGTTATATCTGAGGTTTCTGAACTCAACTCATCCTATTCATGGCCCTATTGTGGTTGGGAATATTGGTAGTATTACTTAACAATGATTACTAGATGTACTTGCACTAACTATCGTAGCTTTGACGGTAGCTATAATACTTAGGATGTTATTTCTTTATTACTTGTATTAGACGACGCTTGTGTAGTGACTAGAATGCTCTAGATAACTTTATCCTTATTATTATTATGATGATGACTAATCAATTTATCCTTATCATTTATATATATTTATCTTGTGACTTACCCCTATTTAACAGTAGAGATCATTGATAGTTAACTCGCTTCATTCATTTCATATGCTTGTTATCAATACTATAGATTATCAGTTTTAACTAGACCTTCCTAGTGGTAGAATATAAATGACAACCTGGTAATACTCTAGGTAAAATGCTACAATGGTATATTTAATTTGTTTGCTTGCAGAATCATTATCCTTTGACATTTCATATCTATCATTATTTATTTCTGCCTAGTCATACATAAAATATAGAATATTACATAAGTACCATAAATATTCCTAGCTTTAAAATTAGGGATGACAACCTAGTTACATGCTTAGGAGTATAAGGTAAAAGATAAGTGACTAGTTGCTAAAGACAAGTTAATTACATACCATGTATTTTTGGCACCATTGCTAAGAATTAGTTTCTTGGTGATGTCGTTAAGAAATGTCAACATGCGCTCTTCAATTTCGCCAAGGAATGAAGAGTAGTTATTTCTCGTTCACTCTTTATGACTCTGTTAAAGACTGGGCAGATAAGTGGTTTTATATCTCAAAGCCTAAGGCTTATTTCTCTTCTGACCTTGTTGCCAAACTGACTTCTCTTCCTGTGTGGAATGAAAATTTGTCTTCTCCTGAATCTTTGGCTATTAAGCCTTTGTTGACTCGGATAAGTTTTTTGAAATAATCTAGGTTGACTGGCAATGGGTTGGTTGCCAGTTTCTTTCGTCGTCGGGTTTAACCTCTTATGCAGAGGAATTATCTTGGCTTTGAGTGCACTGGTTCTTCTGATTCCTTCTCGGATTATTCCTTATTTCGAGTTGTCCGAAGAAGAGATTTTTGAACGCTTGGGGAGGGTTTTGAGTTGTGTATTTGCTATGCCTCTCCGGGTTCCAGAATATGTTGCTGATCATCTTCCTCCTCCAGTTAGTGATTTCTGGTTTCTCTGAATTCTTTTCTTTGGTGTTCTTTTTACTGATATCCTTCTTGTGCTTCTTAGGAATATGGTCCCTCCTTTAAGCTTGATGTGCCTGCTGAGCCTGCTGCTCCTGTATCTGCTGGGGTGGTTGCTGAGGTTGCTTCGAGTTCTTCTTCCAGGTTGATTCCTGGATTCTGTAATACTGATGGGTATGTTCCTTATAATCCTGATCCTAGAATTGCTTAAGTCCTGTTGATTTCTAGGAAAAGGAAAGTTGAGTCTTCTGCTCAGTCTGCTCAACCTCCTCCTGCTACTCATCGTCGTTCTCCCCGTCTGATCACCCCCACAGGTAACATTATTGTAGGTGAGCATTTTTGTTTGCAACTGGGTTGTTTTCTATGTTTCTTTACTCTTGTCCTGTGAATTTGTCTTGTCAGGTGGTCAATCTGCTCTTCTAGATGAGGAGCATTCTGACGATGATCCTCCTTTTGTTCGTCCTCCATGAGTTTTTCTTTATTGGCTTCTTTAATTCCCTCTGGGGTTTCTAATTATTATAGGGTTGTTTTAGTCGTTGGTCATCTGCTGACCACCCCTCTGGTGATGCCACTTCTATTCCTTCGGCTATCCCGATTCCTTCTTCTGGGTTACTTGATAATGAATTTTCTTTTGATATTACCAAGCTTTTATTTGCTCAAGTTGCTGCTTCTTACAGCAAATCAGTCAAGTAAGTCAAACTTTTTTGCATATTGCTCTGATCTTAGTTGTCCTTGCCTGATTGTTCTTGTTCTTATTTTTCTTAGGCCTTCTTCTGATGCTTCTGCTTCGTCCCATGGAGGTAGGGTTCTTTTGTCTTGTTGATGATGATATTTGTTTTCTTTTAATTTTTCATGTTTTGTCTTTTATAGGACTTTCTCCTCATGAAGTTGCGGATGTTGCTACTACCTCCAAGTTGGTTGGTGCCTCCCCTCCTGCTGGTGCACCCCTTCTCGAGATTCCTGAATTGAATGTTTTGGGTAAGTCTTCGGTTTCTTCCCCTGTTGGTCCTTTGCTTCTTCAAGGGCTAGGTGATGAGGCTCAGCTTAGCTGAGTTGAGCGGACCCAAAAGCTTGTTTCTTCTTGGGATGAGCTGTCCACATCTTTTGGTGCTGAACTAAGGGTAAATTTCTTTGTCTTTTTTCTTCTTTTCTTTCTTGTTTGAGTTCTATCTTTAATTGTGATCCTTTGTAGGAGGTCTGTCAGAGTTTGGTCGCCTCGTCTTCTTCTTCAAAGGGTCAATCGATTCCCCTTCTTCAAGCTGACCTTGATAAAGTTAAGCTCGAGTTGTCTCAAACTCATGCTAATTTGGAGCAAGAAAAATGGCTTCGTCAGACTATTGAAGCTTCTTCGTCTGCTGCCATTGATGATTTGAAGGCAAAACTAGCTGGTAATTCTTATTGTATATCCCTGTCAATGTTTTTGTAAGACTTTCATGATATTTGTGTTGATTTTTGTCATATTTTCTAGCTGCTGAACATGCTTGGACAGCTTGGAGTAAGGAAAAGGGAGGCTTGTCCCTTCGTCTTGAGGCTTCCGAGAAAAAAGGTTGAATCTGTGAGCTTGATAGTTGCCTTTATCTTTTTTTTCTTTTTTGTTGTATATGGGTTTTTTCTTAGTCCTTTATGTTCTTCATCTTTTTCACTCACTGAAATCGGAGCAGGCTTTACATGCTCGGCTCCTGGATGTTCATGGCCGGTACAAGTCTTTTGTATGCTGTTGTGGAGCCTATTATTGCTGATGTCTGCCATGAAGGGGATGATAGTGATGGCTTGAAGAGCTTAATTCCGATGTTGCCTCTTCGGTTTCGAGAATTTGTGACAAATGGGTTTGGGCGTTGTATTAACAACATTGTTTCCTTTGTTCGTGCCATTGCTCTTGAAGTTCCTTTGGATTGGATTCTTGAAGATCTGATGGATGTCATCCTTTTGGAGAAGTGGGAGCAATCCAAACCTGAGGTTAAGGATCTTTGTAGTGGGATATTTGGTCAGATGAAAGTATTGCCACCTTCCCCTTGAGAAAGAACATTTGTTTGTCTTTTGAGTGGTCTTGTAATATATACTCGATATAATCTTTTGTTAAATATATTATCGGGCTTCATCCTGATCTTCTGTGTATATATCCATTTGCTCTTGCAGCCGTGTAGTTTGCTTTTTGATCGGCTTGTTTGTCAATCTTGCGATGACTTTGTTCTGTAGATTTATCAGCTGTGTAAAGTTCTTTTGATTTATGTAACACCAGACTTGTGCCTCTAGATTAGGCTTTGTAATTATCCCTCTTGTGATCTGGTTGGTTTCTGTAGAGTTATTGCCGAGTTGTTTCGGAATAGTATTGTCGACTTGTAAGTCGTGGAGCGATTGCTGCGCTGAGGCAGATAATGTCACTTTATGGTGCATAAGTAATCAGTTTGTAGTCGTTGTTATGCCGAGTTGTGCTGCTCTTTACGCAGTCAACTATATGTGTCATGCCGCTTTGTATAGTGGTTAACTTGAAGATATGATCGTGCCAGACTATGCCGCTCGTGGTGCAAAGTAGTCGGCTATTTGTCATGCCGTCTCATGAAACGGTTGACTTGAAGATTTGAACTAGACTGTGCCGCTCATGGTGCAAAACAGTCGGTTATTTTGTCATGCTGCTTCACGAAGCAGTTGACTTGGAGATCGTTCGTCGTGCCAGACTGTGCCGCTCATGGTGCAAAGCAGTTGGCTGTTTGTCATGCCGTCTCACAAAACGGTTGACTTGTAGATTTTAACCAGATTGTGCCGCTCATGGTGCAAAGCATTCGGTTAGTTTGTCATGCTGCTTCACGAAGCAGTTGACATGTAGATGTCGTTAAGCTAGACTGTGTCGCTCATGGTGCAAAGCAGTCAACTATTTGTCATTTCGTCTCACAAAACGGTTGACTTGAAGATTTGAACCAGACTGTGTCGCTCATGGTGCAAAGCAGTCGGTTAGTTTGTCATGCTTCTTCACAAAGCAGTTGACATGTAGATCGTTTATTCTGGACTCTTGTATCTTGTTCGTATCATCAGTTGTAGAATTTATTGAGTTGGCTGATATGCCAGGTGTTGCTCATTTGTACTCCGTCTTCGGTCATTAGTTCGTATGTTCCGGGTTGTATTGCTGTCTTAATGATAAAGGGGTCCTCCCATGGGCTAAGTAGTTTGTGTCTTCCATCTTTCTTTTGAATAAGTCATAATACCAAGTCTCCTGGTTTTAATGTTCTTGGATGTGTATTCTTGTCATAGTATCTTCGTAGGCCTTGTAGGTATCTTGCATTTTGGATTACTGAGTTGTCTCTTATTTCTTCGCTTGTGTCGATTTCTAACCGTCTTGTTTCTTCGGCTTCTCCCTCATCATATTGTTCGATTCTTGGTGATTGCCATATTAAATCAACTGGTAGTATAGCCTCTGATCCGTATACCAGAAAGAATGGTGAGTATCATGTTGATCTGTTGATCTGGGTTCTTAAGCTCCATTACTTTCGGTAATTCTTCTATCCATTTCCCTCTATAGTCTTTCAAGTCTTCATATAGTCTTGGTTTTAGGCCTTGTAGTAGTAGTCCATTGGCTCTTTCGACTTGTCTGTTTTCTTGGAGATGAGCGACTGATGCATAATCTATTTCTATTCCACAATCTTTTGCCCAATATTGGAATTCCTTTGTTGTGAACGATGATCCTAGGACTGTAATTATTCTGTTGGGCATCCTAAATCTGTGCATGATGTCTTGTATGAATTCTGTTGCTTTTTCTACGCTGTATTTAACTAATGGTTTGTATTCGATCCACTTAGTGAACTTATCCACTGCCACAAATATATATTCAAATCCTCCTTTTGCTTTTTTGAGAGGTCCGACTTGATCTAGCCCCCAGCATGAAAAGGGCCAGGCTGGTGGTATGCAAATTAGATTATATGCTGGGACATGTGATTGTCTTGCAAACATTTAACAACTTTTACAAGTTTTGACTAGTTGTTCTTCATCTCTGAGTGCTATTGGCCAGTAGAATCCGCTTCTGAATGCTTTGCTGATTAGAGTTCTGAATGTTGCATGATTTCCGCAGCATCCCGAGTGGATTTCTTCTAATATCTCCTTTCCTTCTTGTGTTGATACACACTTGAGTAATACTCCACAAGATGCTGCCCTCTTGTATAATTTATCTTTTATAAGGAAATAAGCTTTGCTTTTTCTTATAACTCTTGTTGCTTCTGCTTTGTCTCCGGGTAGTTTGTTTTCGCTTTTGTACTCGATGTATGTCTATCTCCAATCATTCTCTATGTTGAGGATTTGTCTTGAAGTGTTGAGTTCTTCTGTTTTGTCTATGTCCATTGGGTCTTCCTTTTTCTTGCTGGCTTCTTGAATTGACGGTTTCGCAAGTTCTTCTACAAATATTCCCGGTGGTACTTTTTATCTATCTGATCCCAATTTTGATAGTACATCTACTGCCACATTTGAATCTCTTGGTACATGATGGATTTCTAGTCCTTCAAAGTTCTTCTCAAGCTTTCTTATTTCTACACAGTATGCGTCCATGTTGTTCTTTGTGCAATCCCATTATTTGTTTACTTGGTTGATTACTACTGCTGAATCTTCATAGGCGAGTACCCTTTTGATCCCAGTGTAGTTGTTACTTTTAGTCCATGTATGAGTGTTTCGTATTCTGCTTCATTATTTGTTGCTTGCCATGATATTTGTAATCGTACTTCAATTGTCTTCCTTGTAGAGAGATTAGTAGTACTCCTGCTCCTGCCCCTCCTAGTTTCAAAGATCCATCAATGTACATCTTCCATTGGTCTCGTATTGGTTCGGGTTCTTTTTGGGTGATTTCAGTCCATTCTACGATGAAGTCAGGTAGTATTTGTGATTTGATTGCCGTTCTTGGTATTTCTTATCACTATGGAAATCATAATTTATATTTTCCCAAGGGAAAGCAGAGCTAGAAATGATAATTAGACAGAGATCCAAGAGAGCACCTCAACTTAGTACCAACTAGTACAGGGGGGTAATCAAAATATGTGATAGGAAGGTGATGAATGAACAAGCCAAGGTAAATGATAACTTAGAATAACTAGTAAGTATAGATAGGTGGGAGGACAACGAGAGATACAGGGACTCCTATGTAATTCACTTCTACTTCAGTGTACTTAGCCAATTAATTAGTCTAAACACAATAGTTTTCCTCCTCAATACAAGTATGCTAGGCGAGAGAATAGATCAGTAGGAGGGCAAAACTCCTACCGGACCGCGCTCTCTTTTTATGGGGGCCTTACCTTTTAAGAACTTGCCTAAGAACACGTGATGGAATACAAATACTAGACAAGGCTATCACTCTCTTGCTAGCTACCACAAACAATCCGTGCAGCAAGCGGTAACCAAGGGTAAGATGATGTATAAGCACCATGCTTACACACAACTCACTACTTTAATTGTGATCTACAACCAAAGCACCCTATGACAGACAATGATCGCATACGGGAAAGGCCACAAGGATCATAGACTATTAATGTAAAGGCTAGTAATAAGCAAAAGCACACAACAATACTATAGCATGTATAGTAATGCACAAAGTAAATACTAAGTAAAGTAGAGGAAAAGTAATATATTAAATAAAGTAAAGTCTTATAGGAAAGAAAAGATATAAGAGCTATACTAGACTCTTCAGGAGACAATTCCAGAAATCCCGAGCACAGCTCGACTCAACTCTAACTCCCACATTAGACTAACTACTAAGATAATTCTAAGTGCTTGAGCTTGTAGGCTTGCCCACCATGAGTGAAGAGGGGGGTGTGAGCCTCTATTTATAGTGGGAAGTGGAGTAGGGGCTACTCCACCGCCATGTCATCGATCCAGGAGGCTTCAATCTTGGACCCATGGATCCACACCTCTAAACCGCCTTGAAATGGAGGGTTATGATTTCCATCATGTGTTAAATGCGTGGGGGAGTCACCAAGAGCTTCAGGGGGTCTAAGGGGTGTCGGTCAACCCCCCCCCTATGACAGGTGGGCCCTGCCCAGGGCTTCTAGATGTTGTCCCCCTGGTCAGGGACCTAGTGGGGGGTGGTAGCCCCCTTTGGGGTATCGGCCGACCCCCCTAGGGGTCTTGGGCCCACCACTTCCTTCTAGAATGTGGTCCCACTTGTCATGGAGCTTTGGATGATTCATTTGAAGTGTTTGTCACACTGGTTCTCTTGATGTGGGCCCATGGATCCTTATGCAATTAATCTGGAGCGTTGAATGAAAGCACAAGTTGCATCCAAGGGTTGGAATAGCTTTGTCATGGATCATGCCGGCTTGGCTAACCAAAAGGGTCCAAACCAAGATCGGCCGACCGTGATTTGACTCCTTTAGATCCAGGCTTTCTTGTGGGAGCTCCTGGACATGTTAAGAGTCTCATGGCACAGAGGTATTAGAGTTTGGCTCAAATCACACATCGGGAGATGTGCAAAAGGAGCTTCCAGCACCCCTGATTGTCCTGAAATATCATTCCCTGAAAACAAAGGCTATCTAAGTACATGTGGAACTTATTAGTGATAAATATGTTCATGAAGTGGTATTCTACCCTTGATCCCGAGGTTGTTGACGGTATTTTGGATATGTAAAAGTATGTCATTCTTAGCGTCAACCGTCACAATTGTTACTTTGTGCTCATGGAAGTAATGCCTTAGCTTTCTTGATGATATAAGTGTTGCGTAGAGTAGTTTTTGTACATGTGGGTATCTGACTTTTGATTTCGTGAGTACTTCACTTATGTAGTATACTGGTCTTTGTACTTTGTAGGCATGTCTGGGTTCTTCTCTTTCTACTATGACTGTTGTGCTTACCACATTCTTTGTTGACGTGATATACAACATCGTGTCTTCCTTGTTTTTTGGTGGAGTCATTACTAGAGATGATGATAAGTATTCTTTTAACTTGATGAAAGCTTGATTTGCCTCCTCTGTCCATTCAAAATTTTCTTTCTTTTTCAAGAGTTTGAAGAAGGGTAGTCCTTTTTCTCCCAGCTTTGAGATGAATCTGTTGAGAGCTGCCATGCATCCTATCAGTTTTTGTATATCCTTGATTTTCTTTGGTGGTTTCATTTCCATGATTGCTTTGACTTGTTTTGTGCTTGCTTCTATCCCACTGTTGTTGACTAGGAAACTGAGTAGTTGTCCTGATGGTACGCCAAAGACGCATTTTGTAGGGTTTAACTTCCACTTCCATGCCTTTAGATTTTTGAATGTTTCTTCTAGGTCTTCTAATAGAGACTCAAGTTCTTTTGTCTTGATTACCACATCATCAATGTAAGCTTCAGCGTTTCTTCCGATTTGATCTCCAAGGCACATTTGTATTGCCCTTTGATATGTTGCTCCTGCGTTTTTTAGTCCAAATGGCATTGATTTGTAGCAATATGCTCCAAAAGGTGTTATAAAGGATGTTTTGCTCTGGTCCTCTTCTCTTAGTGTATTTGATGTTACCTCGAGTAGCAATCAAGGAAAGACAATAGTGATGATCCTGCTGTTGAATCTATGACTTGGTCAATTCTTGGTGGTCCGTATGGGTCTTTTGAGCAGTGTTTGTTGAGATCCATGTAGTCAACACACATGCGCCATTCTTTTGAGTTCTTTTTCTCTACTAAGACCGGGTTTGCTAACTAGTCTGGGCTGATTATTTCTCTGATGAATCCTGCCGCCAATAGTTTTGTAATTTCCTTTTTGATTGCTGCTTTCCTGTCTGGAGCGAATCTGCATAGCTTCTGTTTCACTGGTCTTGACCCTTTGTTTGTATCAATTTTGTGCTCAGCCAACTCCTTTGGGACCCCTGGCATGTTTGCAGGTTTCCATGCAAATATGTCTTTGTTGTCCCTTAGAAAGTTGGTGAGCACGAGTTTCTATTTGGGGTCTAGGTTTGCACTGATTATTGCTGCCCTCTCTGTATCCCCAGCTAATAAGTCAATTGTCTTTGTGGCGGCTTCTTTTGGTGGTGTAAAGTTGTTTGTCTTCTTTGTTGGTATTTGGATTTCATCCGAGTTTATTTCTTCGACCTTCTTTGCAATGTCTTCTTTTTCTTTGCAGTCTTGTAACTTTTCTGATATTTGTATAGCTTGTACGTCATAGTCGTAGGCTTTCTTTAAGTCTCCTTTCATTGATAAAACTCCTTTTGTTGTCGACATTTTGAGCAATAGGTATGGGTAGTGGGGTACTCCATGTATCTTGTGAGCGCTGGTCTTCCAAGGATTGCATGATAGCATGATTTGAAGTCTGCTACTTCGAACTTGATGAATTATGTTTGGTATTTGTCTGGTGTTCCAAAGGTGACTGGTAAGGTTATCTACCCCAACGGTATAGAAACTCTTCCGGGTACTATTCCATAGAAAGGAATACTTATCGGTGTGATCATGCCTTCATAGTCTAAGTTCATCTTCCTCAAGGTGTCTACAAAGATTATATTTAGTCCTGCTCCTCCGTCAATGAGTACCTTGGATACTGCCACTCCTGCTATTGTCAGTCCCATTACTAAGGATAGTAGCCAGCATTTGTTGCACTCATCCATTGGTCTTCTCTTGTGAATTATATCGGGTATTCTGACCAATCTAAGTATCTTGGGGTAGCTGGTTCAGCTGCCATGATGGTTCTATGGGCTAGTTTTTCATGTCTTTTACTTCTTGCATATGGTGCTCCGGAGAAAATTACGGCTAGTTGTCGTTGGGGTTCTTGATAATTTCCTTCCGCCTTCTTAGTTTCTTTTCTGGGTTCCTCTGTTCTTTGTTCCGAGTTGTTGGTACACCTCTCTTCTTTCTTTGCAAATCTTTGTAGAAAGACATCACACTCGACTAGCTTATGCCTTGCGTAGGGATGCATGTGGCATGGTAGGTTTTCTATTCTTTCTCCTGACTTCCTTGCATAGTTGTTTCCCTGATAGTTGTTGTTCGAGTATCTGCCGTTCCAATTTGTGTCTCGGTTGTTGTGGTAGTTGTTGTTGTACCCTCCTTTGTCGTTTCCATTGTCGTTGTACCTTCTTTTGTTATCTGCTATTGCTACCATGTTATCTTGTCTTGGCCTTTTGTCTTGAGGTCTGAAGTCTGGCCTTCTGTTTTCATGATAATCTCGGGTGAATCTGTGTCGAGTTCTTTCTTTTGATGATATCATTTTTTTGATGGCCTTTTTGAAATCTTCATTGGATCTTGGATTTTCATTGAAGTAGTCTTTGAATTGCCAGTTTGCTAGGATTTCGTCAGCAAATGTCTCTATTATCTCTCTGTCAGTGATGTCATGTATTTGAGCTCTGAGCTCTCCAAACCTTCGATAGTATTCCCTTAAGGTTTCTCCTCTTCTCTGCTTTATGTTTTTAACTCTGCTGCCGTCATGGGGTGCGTTATTATTCCTACAAAAGTTGTTGCAGAAGGCTTCTTGCAAGTCTTCCCAATATTTGATTGATCGTGGCTTTAGTTTGTCGAACCATTGTAGAGGCATGGCTTCAAGTGCCATTGGAAAGTATAGGGCCTTGATGTCATTGTCTCCTCCCGCGAGTTCAATGGATTGGGAATAGACTCTTATCCACTGCATGGGTTCTAAATTGCCATTGTATTTGGAGTGGTTTGCCGGTTTGAACTTGTGCGGTAATTTCAATGTTTGCAGTCTTCCTGCGAAACATGGAAATCTGTCATATTGTTCTGTTCGGTTACAGTTAGGTGACCAGTCTCTTCTGTAGTAATCCTTGTCTCCTTTGTATCCGGATTCTCCGTAGTCTTCCGGGTAGTGTTGGCTCCAGTCTGGGCCGTTTTGCTCTATTAGTCTAAGGTGTCGTTCATGCCTTTCGGACGGTTGAATGGCTTCTGTCTTTTCTAATCTGTGAAATATTGATTTCTTAGGGGGTTGTTCCCCTTGTTGTTCTTGAGGCACATCCTCGTTGGGTTGTTTATTGGGATCTCTGTCTTCTTTATTCTACTCATATGTGATTCTTTCTTCTTTAGTGAGGATATTTAGTTCCTTTGTCAGCTCTTCGATTGTTTCTCTCTTTGTATTTTTCATGGATTCTCTCTCTTCCTTATTCCTATTCTATTCCGTCAGTTCCGCTTTGTACTTGTTCCAAATCTGCTTTCTTTGAACGACCTGATTTCTTCTTCCTGCCCTGGCTTTGTTCTTTTTTAGCCTTGCGGCTTTGTGATCATTGGTTTCATTGTCGTCACCTTATTCGTTGTCTGAGACATCACTGTTGGGGATATTACCTCGGCATATCCCCAGAGACCTTATGGGCCTACCGACCAGAAGACGGCCTAGCTCGCGAGGCCTTGCGGCACGTGACCAGCCCGTCGTGCTCGCCAAGGACTCCGAAAAAGTCTTGCTCGCCAAGGAAGATCCTAGTAGATAGACTCGGATCCCTTGCTTTAAGGGACCGATCGTAATTTGTTAGGATATGGAAACTGTAACCCTACTCCACGACTATATAAGGTGAGCAGGGACCCCCTCCAAAACTCTCTCTCAGATCTCATCTACACCTCGTGTAACCTAATACTTACATCAATCCAGCCACCAGAACACAGGACGTAGGGTATTACGGCGATTTGCCGGCCTGAACCTGTATAAATCGTCGTCTCTACGCTCTGTGTGTTACGCTTGATCGCCGTCGCTACGCCTCTACCTACAATCTACTACCGTAGGGTACCCCCTAGGTAGTATGCGACGCATATTTCGTCGACAGTTGGCACGCGAGGTAGGGGGTGTGTGCATTGACTCCATGGCTCATCAAGCGGTTACCTTTCCCGGATCCATGGTCATCCCCGCGGTCGGCGCCACCCTCTAGATTGGATCTATGGTCTGGACTATCCATGGCACTGTCTCCGTCTCTGAAACCACGGAACCCGCGCGACTTCTCGCGTCCTCTCCCTCAATCGAAGATCCGACCACCAAGATGGCTCAAAGCGCTCCAGATCGCGTTGCTCCTAACGACCTTGCGAGCGCTGTCGACCAGGTTGATGAAGACCTCGCTGAATGCCTCCTCCTCATCAACGCCGCTCGTCACCGCCTCCGTTCGCACGCGTTGACCGCACGAAAGAAGATCACCCTGGAAGCGCCACAACATCATTCAACAGCCGATTTCGCAAGCCATGGCACCAGGCGAAAGCGTCGATGCGGTAATAGCCACAAAGAGGTCCTCGACGACCCCTGCCCTCTTCACGAACAAGGGAAACACACCATGCGGGAGTGCATTGCCCTAAAGGAGGCCATCCAAAGCAAGGCAGACGCGAAGCAACCAGACAACAACCCGGCAAAAGGAGGCATGACAGGGGCCCCGACTGTCGGCTTCACGAAGGCCGCGCGCATCTTTCCTATATTCGGCGGACACTCAAGTGGTAATGGTAAGCGCCGACGAGCTTTTTCTAACAGCAACGGCGTTCATGTCCCTTCCCTAGATTGGACAAAGCAGCGGATCGATTTCTCAAGGGATGATCACCAAATGCGTCATGAATACCCTGGTCGCTTCCCCTTGGTCGTCAGCGCAGCTGTATCGACCAGCTTCTTCAAAAAGATACTAGTCGATGGAGGCAGTTCCCTCAACGTCATCTTCCCAAGCACGCTCCAACGAATCGAATTCCAGGAAAGCAGTCTCCGCCCGGTGAACTTCTCCCTCCATGGCATAATCCCTGGCGAAATCTCGAAGCTGTCTGGGCAGATCACTCTCCCAGTGCGATTCAAGTCCGATCACCTAGTCCGCGAGGAACCTATTGATTTCGTGGTCTTCGACTTCGATACCCCATATGACGCCATCCTCGGACGACCTGCGCTCTCGAGGCTCATGGCGATACCGCACTACACCTACTTGGTGCTCAAGATACCAACGCCACGAGGAGTCATCTGTCTCTACTCCGATCTTTAGGTCGCCAACGAATGTGAGCAAGAAACAATCAGGGATGCGACCAGGCAAGAGCAACAACACGGCACCCAAATCTACCTGTCCGATACGGCCAAGCCACAAGCAGGGGACTTTGACATCCCAGAGCCCCCGACCACGCGCGCCTCGAAGAAATCCAGGGAAACGAAGACGGTGGCCCTAGACGATGACGACGACCCTGAGAAGACTGCCGTGATCGGCGCCGACCTCGACCCTGAACAAGAAAGCTCGTCAGCTTCCTGCGGCGCAACATCAACATCTTCGCCTGGAAACCAGCGGACATGCCAGGAGTCCCCTGCGACCGCGCCGAGCACTCCCTGAACATGGTCAAAGGGGCCAAACCGACTCGCCAGAAGCTTAGAAGGTTTGCGTCGGACCGCAAAGAGACCATTAGAGCTGAAATAACCCGGCTCCTAGCTGCAGGGTTCATTAAAGAAGTAAACCATCCCGATTGGCTTACCAATCCGGTGCTTGTAAGAAAGAAGAATAATGAATGGAAAATATGTGTCGACTATACGAGTCTCAACAAGCACTGCCCTCCTGACCCTTTCCCTCTCCCGTGCATCGACGAAGTCGGTGACTCCACCGCTAGATGCGAACTCTCCTCCTTCCTCGACTGCTACTCCGGCTACCACCAAATAGCACTGAAGGTGGAAGACCAGATAAAAACGTCGTTCATAACTCCTTTCGGCGCCTACTTCTACACAACAATGTCCTTCGGGTTAAAAAACGCCGGTGCCACGTACCAGCGTGCTATACAAGAATGCTTGAAGGAACTTATCCCAGGCAAGGTCGAAGCCTACGTAGACGACGTAGACATAAAAACGCACTCCGTAGAGACATTGATTGCCAACATAGAGGCAACCTTCAAGGCCCTCAACAAATTCAGGTGGAAGCTAAACCCAAAGAAAAGCATCTTCGGAGCATCGTCAGGAAACCTGCAGGGCAACATCGTCAGCCAATCTGGCATTCGGGCCAATCCGGAAAAAACTGCAGCAGTTCTTCAAATGAAGCCTCTGTCTAACGTCAAAGACGTACAGAAACTCGCTGGGTGCATGGCTGCCCTAAATCGCTTCATCTCCCGCCTCGGTGAAAGAGGCCTTCCGTTCTTCGGACTCCTGAAGGGCGGACAGAAGTTCGAATGGAACGACGAGGCGAATCGCGCATTCGCCGACCTCAAGCAGTACATCACCGAACCACCCGTCCTTGTTGCGCCAAAGGAAGATGAACCAATGTTGCTTTACATCGCCGCCACCAACCGAGTCGTCAGCACCGTCATGGTGGTCGAACGTGAAGAAAGCAGACGTGTATACCCGGTCCAGCGACCATGCTATTTTGTAAGCAAGGTATTGAACGAGTCAAAGACAAGATATCCTCAACTGCAGAAGCTATTATACACAGTACTCATCACCACACGCAAGCTCCGGCACTACTTTCAACGACCAACTAAGGTGACAGTCATCACCGAGTTCACGTTAGGCGACATTTTGCGCAACAAGGACGCTACAGGATGAATAATCAAATGGGCGGTGGAATTGGGAACGTTCAATATAGCTTTCCAGGGACGACATACAATCAAATCCCAAGCACTCGCTGACTTTATTGCCGAATGGACCGACATCCAGGTCCTAGTGAACACCGAAGCCCCCGAGCATTGGACTTTATTCTTCGATGGCTCACTATCCATTCATGGAGTAGGAGCCGGTCTCCTATTCATATCGCCGTCCGGAGATAAGCTTCGCTATGTCCTGCGACTACTATTCCCGGCATCCAACAACGCGGCCGAATACGAGGCGGCACTACACGGGCTCTTCATCACAAGTGAACTCGGCATAAAGCGCATCATCGTCAACGGTGACTCGGCCCTAGTGATCAACCAGCTCAACAAAGAATGGAAGTGCTCCAACGAGAAGATGGACGCATACTACGCTGCCATCCGAAAGTTAGAAGGCAAGTTCTTCAGGGTCGAATATCACTATGTCCCACGTGATCGTAACAAGGCAGCCAATGAAATGTCCAAACTAGGATCATCCCGGTCCCCCATTCCGGTGGGAGTTTTCGTCCAAGACCTACGCAAGCCATCCGTCGCCGATGAATATGAAGTTCCATCCGATGACGTATCACCACCACAAGCTAACATGTTGGGCGCCGCAAGCACCAGCCGACCATTTGATTGGCGAGATGATTTTATTCAGTATCTCTCCAACAACATGGTGCTGTCAGATGAGACAGAAGCGGAGCGACTAACACACCGAGCTCACAACTACGTCCTCGTTGACGGTACACTGATGAGGAAGAACTCCAAGTTTGAAGCACTACAAAAATGTGTATCCAAGGAAGATGGCGTGGCAATCCTACAAGACATTCACGCCGGCACATGTGGGAATCATGCTGCCAAAAAAAAAGCTGGTGCGAAAAGCTTTCAGAGCAGGGTTCTATTGGCCCACAGTAGTCGCCAATGTAGAGCAAATGGTGTGAACCTGCAAAGGGTGCCAATTCTTCGCCAAGCAAACTCACCTCCCCGCCCACGAACTCCAAATAATACCAGCCTCCTGGGCCTTTCCTTGTTGGGGTCTTGATATGCTCGGCCCTTTTCGACCAGCACCGGCAAACTTCAGGTGGATCTACGTGGCCGTCGACAAATTCTCCAAGTGGATCGAGGTCAAGCCGATCATTAAAGCCTCGGTCTGGAGCATAGTCGCCTTCATTGACGAAATCATACACCGATTCGGCGTACCCAATTCAATCATCACCGACCTAGGGTCAAATTTCACCGGAAACCTTTTTTGGGATTTCTGCGAGGACAATGGAATACTAGTCAAATACGTCTCCGTCACCCACAGAGCAAACGGCCAGGCCGAACGCGCAAATGGATTGATACTAGACGCACTCAAGAAAAGGTTATATCAGGAGGAAGAAAAGAACATAGGTCGCTGACTGCACGAACTGCCCGTGGTGCTTTGAGGACTACATACTCAGCCCAGTCATAACACCGACGTCTCCCCGTACTTCATGGTTTTTGGCTCCGAAGCTGTAATGCTAACCGACGTCGCCTTCGGTTCTCCACGGGTATAATACTACGACGAAGAGACTTTCGACCAGGCCCGAATCGACGACATCGATCGTCTCGAAGAGCAGAGACTAACCTCATGCATACGAACGGCCAAATACCTAGAAGGCTTTCGCTAATATTACAACCTCTATGTCAATTACAGATCATTCACCATAGGAGAACTCGTCCTCAAGAGGAAACTCAAGACCGAAGGCATGCATAAGCTTTCTTCACATTGGGAAGGCCCCTACATTGTCAAAGAAGTCACCCGACCAGGGTCCTATCGGCTTGCAGACCAAGAAGGCGTCCACGTACCTAACTCATGGAGCATAGAGCACCTTAGGTGCTTCTATGCCTGACATACTTGTACTATGTATCTCGCCTATATCAATAAAAGTTTGACATTTTTCCCTATCCCTTCTTCACTTCAACGACCTCTACAAAATGCCTACGGCGTTCGATGACTTCTACAAAACGCATACGGCGTTCGACGACCTCTCCAAAACACTCCCACAGTGTTCGACGACCTCTCCAAAAATGCAATGGGGCATTTCTCCAAATAGCTTGGCCATAACCAGAAAGCACCCGAAGTTGGTCTGCCAATGAGTCATAGCGAATAGAAGTAGCTACCCTAAGCGCTACGACTACGTTGACAGACCTCCCAAATGGTATTTCCCTAGAAACCGGGCGATATCATTTAGGTCGGGAGCCATAAGGTTATGTGCCCAGAATCTGTATACGACCACGGTACGGTCGACGACTCTACAAGCAGCATGGCTTTTCGCCGAGTGTCTGCACGAATGGTCTCCACAGGCCCTGGTCATGCCACGAGCAAGCCTCTTGGAAAAAGGCCCTGTCCCTGGCATCTCCCTAAGCGTGCATGAGCTGCTCACCCTCTGCGCCGCGGGTTGCCAGCAGCGTGCCTCCTTGGGAGTCCTTATGTATCCTACGCGTGTAGTGGCGCTAGCCCTACGATCTAGACCATTTGAGACCCAAGGCCAAATGATTCATCGCTACGGCTCACGACTTAGCTGGCACGAAAGGACATACAAGTGAAATAAAAGCTCACCGCCTGGATAAACAAAGTTTTGATACATTTCACTTACAAGTCCACACAACCCTTGTATCATATACAAATGACGGCTACTTCGTAGCAAAAAAAACTCCATGTCAGAAAGCAGATCCCCAGCAACCACGTCTGCCTCTGCCTCCAAGCGACCAACATCCAACTCTGGAGTACCTGCTGCGTAACCACTTCATACCCTCTGAAGATTAACTCGTGGGTAGTGTGACCGCAGCATCGCAAGCCCTTGGGAGAGCATCTCCTGTGCCGCCAATGTCGCAAACGACTTGAAGCGCCCATAAAATCCTCGTGCCCTCGACAAGACATCAGCAATAGCATCATCCGATGGAGGAGCGGAGACGAAAGTAACATTATCCACGTAGGCCATCACCGTCCGGACCTCTTCAATCATGTTCCAAAACCGATTGCGCTCGGCAACAACTTCGCCATCCAGTTCTACAAACGTCCAAGAAAGTAAGCACAAGGACAAGGCGACGACTCCGGGAACCAGACAGGACATCAGAGCTAACCTTTCTTCATCTTTGATTGCTGGTCGCGCAAATTTAAGTTGTCACATTCTTTCTCCAAAAGGGCCTTCTCCAGCTCACGCGTCCGCGCATGGGATTCCTCCAAAGATTCCTGCAAAGACACGATCCGGAGCTTACGTTCCCGACTCGTCCTCAGCAGCACCTGCGAAATCGTGGTTAAGCCTGCGATTAATCAAAGGAAAAGGAAGCCTACGACTCACCTTCACACTATCCAAGACGCCCTGATCGCAGTCAGAACCCTCATTATCAATGAAGCGCTCCCGTGAGTGGGGCAGTTCCACGAAGTCGTCTTCAATGACAACATAAGCTCGCCTCCGCCTCTTCCTTGAATGAGAGCCAAACGTTAGTGGCACACCATCATCTTCAGAAACAACCGCAAAACTAGAAGGAACCCCAGGGTCTCCTGAAGAACCCAAGTCACCGCCAAGTCCCGGGTGATCTGTAGTCCAGGGCTCCGACCTCAACGGCTCCGGATCGGCAATAACCATCTCTGCCCTGGGTAGACCCTCGCCGACCAAACCCATGTCAAAAGCCTCCGACGCGACGTTGCACAACGATCCAGCCCCATTAGGTGGTACCATACCATAAACCATGAATCATCCAAAATCCACACGTCAAGAAAGATAATCACCTGACAGGCACCTTCCGAGGGGAGAGTCCGGCCACCCTAAGTGACTTCGAAGAACCGGCCACCCCTAAGGTCCTCATTTCGGAGTACACGCCGAGCGGGACGTCTTCATCCCCAAATAAAGCATCACGCCCCCGGGTTGGTGGAGGTGGAAATTCATCAGAATGACCGGAACCACTCGGCTCCGCAGTATCACCACCCGCCGGAGGCATACAAAACTCTGGCAACACACCAGGGGCCGGCAACAGGGCGAAATAAGAGGCGCGGTCTTCACCATGAATCTACACAACCGAGAACATATGTAAACACGACGAGCGCCACAACAATACAACGCAAGACAAAGCTGCAGATAACAAAACCTGAGGAGGAGGACGACGAAGGGAAAAGGCCTCCCTCGGACGACACGATGAAGAACGCTTCAAAATATCAAAGATATAGTTCAAACGCTTGTCAGCAACAGCCGAGTCGATACTTTTAGGCGCCTCCCGAGTATTGTCACCTTTACCAGTATATTTAAAGGCTGATGCTCCCTATCTTTGCAAGGCTGACATCGCCTAGCGATCAAAATACACGCAACCCGCACACCGTCAAGGGTATGACGATTGAGCAACTTTAGCAGCAACTTCATCTTATCCAAACCAGCCTCGGACGGCGGCTCCGACCAGGTTTCCAAGACCGTGGGCACCAGCGCGGGGTCACATGGTGCGTAGGGCTCTTCCTGATCAACATAAAACCACCTTGACTTGTGCCTAGCAAATTTGGAATGTAGTGGCATTGAGATGTACTCACTAGACATGTCATCCCTGAGTTGAAGGTACACTGAACTGATAACACCAGATGACCCAGTCCCATTCGTCTTCAAACGGAAGAAGTATCGGAACAAATCAAAATGAGGATCGATCCCAATAAACGCCTCGCACATGTGGATAAATGTCGCAATGTGCACAATCGAGTTCGGATTCAGGTTGCAGAGCGAGATATCATAATACTGTAAAAGACCACGAAGGAAGGGATGGACCGGAACCCCGAAACCACATCGGAAGAAAGGCTCGAACACCACAAGCTCACCCGTATTTGGCGTCGGAAACAACTCGCTGAACGTCGGCCGCCATCCGCCGGCCTCCTTATCCGGAAATAGACCACCGAAAACAAAAGCATTAATATCATCTTCCTTCAGGGTGCTCGGAATCCAATGCTCCGCCCAGGGTGGCACCACCAGCTCCTCATCCCTAACATTTGGGGACGACGATGCAGAAGCTCTCCTAGCCGCCGACGACGACCTCGTGCCTGCACCCGCTGCTGCGGATAGCTTCGCAACACTACCCTTCTTCGGCGCCATCACTGGCAAGCAGAGCAGTCAAGCACCGAGACAGAGGACGAATCAAAGAAGCGACGGAAGAAATGCTAGGAAAGTTATGGTGAAAGACGAAAAGATTTCCCCGCAATAGAAGGATGGAAACCACCACCGCCGCTAAGCCTACCCTTTATACCAAGCGGTGCGGCGCTCCCACTTCCAGGGTTTTTGGGAAGCCGCAACAATCGAATACAGAACCGCCACGCCCACCTTCCACGCCGGGACTTGGGCCGCTGACTGCGCGGTTAATTCGGCCCATTTACTTCCTTCCCGTTCTCCTTTACATATTTACTTCTAGTTAATTCCCTCAATTTACGGCTAATGATTTATGAAATACCACTAATGCTACATTCTTGGGGACTGGACGTGCAACGTTGGTATGATTTCTTTTCTACAACAATAGTAACAAGGATATAGTAGTCTGGTCGGCAAAGTGCGAAAAAATTGGCCGCCAACAACGATACTCGGGGACTTCGTCGATGGCAACCACAACTTAGCTACCTGGACGCATACCCGACTAGGCTCAGGGACTTCATCCAGTTTACACCGAGCGAGGCTCGGGGACTGCGCCCACGGCACAGAAGGGCAGCGTGAAGCAGGACAACACCCGAGGACTGACACCCGGGGACTGCAAATCAAATATATGATCATGATGCAAGAATCTACTAGTTCCTTACATCAGGCTCGGGGACTATGGGTATTCGCAGTCGTTTCTTCCTAAACTCATATTTCAGTTTTTTTAATTTCTAATATATGATCCTGATACAAGATGCTTTCAGTTTCTTACATCAGGCTCGGGGACTACGGGTACTCGCAGTCGTTTCTAACTAACCTTATGCTTCGTTCTTTAGTTACATACCTTATGCATCTTTTTATAAAGCCTGACACCACGTGCATACTTCACCTACTACCATGCTTGGGGACTAAGTGGGTACACTTCACCTAGCGGTGAATGTACTGATTTTCTTCTCGACAAAGCTCTGCTGTTTTCGTGTTGTTTTTTGCAGAGCCTAAGTGGGTACACTTCACAAGGAAAGGACCTTTTCAAAAGTTTTTCTTCTTCAGCACGTCACATCCTTCCAACGAGCTGCCGCAGCATCCAAAGAGGCGACCTGCTCGCACATCAAGCTACGATGCTCTCGACCAGCCCGACCTGGTCGGGAGGCTTCTCCGAGCAACGCCTCGACCAGGTAGCCTAGTCGGGACTTCACAACGATCACTTCACATGATGGCGACCAGCTGAACACCTCCAAGGATGACACTGTGGGCTCGCCTGAAGAATACAACGTGCTCAAGGACTTTTTGGAGATATTACCTGGGCATATTGAAAGTCCCTATGTGATTTTGGTAATTGACTGACAACCTAGGTGAACAAATATGTGTTTAAATGATATATACACAAGAGATTAGTTCACATGTGATTGTGTGATGAAGGAGCTTAATTGCACATGAGACATGACATGGAGTCATGTGACCAAGGTGGAGAAGATCAAGATGAGGCTTGGCTTGATGGACCGGTTGCAAGTTTGAAGGGCAAGCGGGTGATGCTTGGCGCCGATGGACCGATGCAACGGTGAAGAGCAAGTGAGGTCAAGATCGATGAACCAATACGGTCACGTGATGATATGAAGTGGATCATATCATTTGGTGATAGGTTGGTGCATGTGTTGCATCAACATTGGAGAAGGAGATAGAATGGAATGCGCAAGGCAAAGGTATAATTGTAGGGCATTTCATTTCACTCGTCATAGGTGTGTAGAGAAGTATATGACCGGGTTTAGGATAGATGGTCGTACTATCAAGAGGAACAAACTTGTTTGCATATCGGTCATCTAGTGCCACTTGAGCGATCTAACATTGCGATGCATTAGGATCGAGTGGTGTGGTGAGAGCAAGTGAAAACCCTTTGAAAATTATTGTGAAAATGCTAACACACATGCACATGGTGATGTACACTTGGTGGTGTTGGCACATTTGCAAAGAAGAAGGTGTTGGAGTTGAATTGGATCAACATGGAGAAGGGAAAAATGTTTTTCGGTATGCTCCTAACACATGGAGACGGGAAGATTGTGCAGCGCTCCGGAGAAGTGCTTTGTGAGGGTTATTGTGCTCGCCCCGCGGGAGATCGCGAAGAGCAACTCTAGTTGAGTGTGTCATTGAGCTACCCTCACTTGTGGGTAGATTCTTGCGGCGCCCGAGTGAGTGGGCTAGGCTTGTGAATGCCTATTAGCCGCCGAATCACCAAGTGAGTGGTCGACACAACGGGGACTAGCTTGGTGGCGACCAAGTGAACCTCGGGAGAAAAATCACTGTGTCAACCTTGTACATCTTCTCGGTGGTTTGCATTCTCCAAATCACTAGCTTGTATTTACTTATTCATACTTGTGCTAGTGTTTAGTTGTTGCTCTTGTAACTAGTTTAGCTTGTGTAGCTTGCCTAGTTACCTTCTAGCTTGTGTAGCATAGAAGTAGCTCTTGAGTGGCTAATTGGCTTGTGTAGCCTTATTAGTCACATTGCTTAGTTTGTGTAGCTAAGTAAGTTGAGCTTTCTAGTTGACTTGTGTAGTCTTTCTAGAGAGCATTGCTAGTGTGCTTACTAGCATGTGTAGGAGCTCCCGGTTTGCTTAGAGTACTAGTTGCTTAGGTTTGTTTGACCTTGCAACCTAGACTTGTTTAAGTGAGCTTCTAGCTTGGCACCTTAGTTAGCATAATAGACATACTTTGCTAGGTGCTAGAGTTATAGTTAGAGGGGTGTAGTCTTGGCTAGACCGATAGTTTTAATTCCGCATTTGTATCAGCTAGCCGTTGCGCATAACTTTTTAGAAAAGACTATTCACCCCCCTCTAGTCCGCCATCTCGACCCTACAAGTGGTATCGGAGCTTGGTCTCTCATTTGTGGTCTTTACCGACCCGAGAGGATGGCGACTTATGGGCTAGATGTTGAGTATCCACACATTTTTTATGGCACACACTTTGCACGGTGGAGAAATTGGATGGAAAATAATTATAAGTTTATTTCTCCCCAAATGTGGTGGATCGTGGATGTAGGTCTCTCTTGTGCAATTGAGAGAAAGGATGCAACTCAAGCACAAAAGAAGTGCCTACATCTCGATTGCCAAGCTACTAACATTCTCTACCATTCTATGAAAGATAACATCTTTGGTGAGATCATGGACATGAAGAGCGCTCATGAGATTTAGACCTATCTCATTGAAACATATGAGACGATGCTAAACAATGATGATGATATGTCCAAGGTAGCGACACATGAGAGTGTTGAGCATGACTAGAACTCGGTGGTTGTGGAAGATTGCTCCACCTATGGTCAAGTGATGATAAAGATGATCTATCTACCAAGAGATCACTTGACAAGAATGATGAAGGCCTAACCTCAAGTGTTGCAATTGATGATGCTACTCCAAGCACACTTGATGATGATGATGATGATGCTACTCCAAGCACAAGAATGATGAAGGCCTAACCTCAAGTGAGGTCTCCACAAGCTCTTCTACTTCATCACATTGCTTCATGTCACATGGTGACACTAAGGTATCAATTGGCAATGTGATTGTAGATTGTGATGACCCTAACTTTGAGCTTGTTTGTAGACTCACCAAAGCTTTAGAAAATGAGTTAAATAAAAGAAAGAAACTAAAAGATAAAAACTCTTTTCTAAAGAACTCATGTGAAGAACATAAGCACTTACTTGATGTTCTTAAATCTTCACATGATGAACTAAAATCAGATCATGAGCAACTTCATGTCTCATGAAGATTTAGTTCACAAACATGGTTCTCTCATTAATGAATTGATAAATCTTAAAAATGAAGAGAGCTCATCACTTGGGTCAAATGATCAATCACATGTTGTTACTAACCCTTGTGATATAGGGAAGAAGCATGTATCCACCTCTTGTGATGATTTACTTGATATGCCATGTTCTTCAAATATAGATGCTTGTTCTACTTCTATGTCTTGTGAGACTAACCTTTTGAAGGAGAACAATGGGCTCAAAAGTGAATTGAAGAATATGAGCAACAAGTTAGAGAGGTGCTACAACTCCAAAGTCACCTTCGAACATATGCTGACAAACAAGAGAAGCTATGGTGACAAGAGTGGAATTGGTTTCCACAAGAGCAAGGGCAAGAAAGAGAAGAAGCAAGAACAAAAGAAGCTATCTCATTTCATGTGCTTCAAATGCCATGGGATGGGGCATCTTGCAAATGTATTCCCAACCAAGAATGCTCAACCTAAGCCACAAGTCAAGCCCCAAGTGCAATAAAATATCAACCATCAAGATGGTGATTTGGGGATGACAAAGAAGAAGAAAAGAAGAAGAGGTGGCAAAGCAAGAGCAAGGCATCCAACTCCTATCCATGATGCCAACAAGATGATGATGATCAAGAATTAAAGAGAGATTTGGCTCACATCAAGTGCTACAAATGTGAAGACATGGGACACTTTGCCTCGAGGTGTCCTACCAAGCTTGAGATGAAGATTCAAGCAAAAGAGAAGAGGCAAGACAATGAGAAGCACAACATGAGCAAGGAAGAAAAGGCTCAAGCAAAGAGAGTGTGCTACTCATGTCGGGAAAGGGGACACATGGCTCATTCATGTCCCATAGGTATGACTTCTAAGCTTATTTCAATTGATAATGATCATATGCTTAGAAAGGATGGTAGTGGTACCTCTATGGTTGCTATTGCAAAACATCCCGCTATCCATACTAAGGCATTACCTAAGTATGTTGCTCCTAACTTGAGAGGACCCAAACTAGTTTGGGTACCATCAACAAGTGGATGAATGTGTGTAGGTACCATGGGCATTGGAGACTTGATTCAATTAATTGCATATGGTTCATCATTTGATTGAGTCAAGTAATGAAGCTTAGTGCTATTCTTATCCCAATGACAAGTCAAAAGAATGAAGTCCATGTGCCACAACATACAAGTGCATGATCAAGTTGTGGTGGTTGATTGGATTAATTGAAGGCTTGCAAATATTCAAGTTGAAGCTTGCTAATAGATTGATCATGGTCTACTAAGGTATATATCTTGTTGATCAAGTTCATTTGGGTGTGTATAAGATATTTTGTATTGGATATACACATAGTGTATATGAGTTGATTGAATTGGATATATACGTGCACTAGTTGCTTGCTATAAGTTGCTTGAATAGATTAAATGCTTAGTGATCAAGTTTGTATTGATTTGAATGGATATGATCATGAGACTAATTTTAGTAAGTGGATTTAATGGATGTATGTCTTATGAGAGTGTTCAAACAAGTTGATATCAAGTTTGATTCATTTTGAAGAAGTTTAGCTCAATATGTCAAAATCCGTCAATATTCAAAATCTGAGCTAGCTGTGATCTTAGCCATGTTTGAGAGATCCAATCTATTTGTATTGGCCTGAAATTTGGTATGCATAATCTACACTTATGGTATTAGTTGCTGTGCAAATTTCATGAGTATTGGATTAGGGATACTTCGGTTTTGGAGTGGATCTTGTCAACACATGTGCAGCAGTTTTTGGCATGTACCTATGTGGAAAGATGTGAAATCTGGTAGCAATCTAGAAGTCCAATGAATCTCAAATTTTTATGGCTTCTAGATGACTGAGTGAAGCACATCTCCACCAAATTTCATGGTCATTGGATATGTACTTTGGGAGATATGATATATTCTTTGAAGGGTACAGAATCTGCCAGAAAAGTGACAAACATTGGATTGATTTAGAGTCACTTAGTTTGAAAGGTCCTCAAGTTGGAATCATGCTTATAAGTGATTGAGGTACCTATGTTAGCATTGAGTACAAGGCCATTTGATTGTGGAGCATACTTGGCACATATTTAGTACTCAAGATGAAGATCAATCAAACAAAGTCATTTCAAGTGAGTATCAAGGATGGTTCTTGAAGAAAGGTCACTTCTCCCTTTTGTAGGGGCTTGCCGCCTTGTGTAGGTAAACCAAGTGTGGTGCTTGGAAGGCTAATATGGAAGTGGTGATCTAGGGATCATTTGAGATGCTTAGTTGAATAAATCAATAGGATTGATCAAAAGAAAGCAAGCAACACCCAAAAGAGAGAGATTCATGAATTTAACCTACAAATGTATCATGATATTCAAGTAGTATCATCTTCTACTAGTGGTTTATCATTTGGTAATCTCTCATGCAAGCAAAGATCAAGAAAGAAGCAAGTCAACCGCAACAAGAAAGTGCACTTGATCTTTAGTGGTTCTCAAATCATATGGGTGAAGATTGGTATTCTAATTGGTATTCATTGGTCTTCACCATGCTCTTAATTGGAATTCACATTGCTTATTGGAGATGAATATATTTGACTATCCTCTACTCCAACATAGCAACGGTGAAATTGTTTGACATATGCATACATCCATTGCTTAGGACATGTTTAGTGTATATAGTCATACATAGTGATCATTCATTGAAAATCAAATGAATTTTATGCTTATAGCCTACCACTATTGCTTGATTGGTTATTTGAATCTAGTGGTAGTATATGAGTTTGTTCATGAGCTAGTAAACCCAAGTACTTGATCTATTTTGGATTGCAATCAAGTGACAAGTACAACCTCTATAAGATAACCGCTTAATGTGTGTGAACAAGCTTAGAGAGGGTTTAAACCGAACTTGAAATCTTATGCTATTCATTCTAGTTCAAGTCCAACATGGAAGCTCATGAAGATGAATCTAGTTCAAGCACAATACAACAATGCAAATGGATATCAAAATATAACCTTCAAGTGGTATCTAGACTAATGCTAATCTTTCAAATAGTATCAACCTTCATATTGGTACTTGCAAAAGATGTCTAGTTCTAGAATACATATGATATTCCACAAGTGCTCCTTTCAAATGGTTATTCTACAAGTGGTATGTCACAAGTGATATCCTACAAGTGGTAGTGATCCTCAACTCTAAGTGATCAAATCCTAGTTCTTTTGCTTGCAAAGCTTATTTGGATGACAATTGCTTTGACCAAATGGGAGTTGCCCTACTCAATGGTATAATGGTCAATGATCTTTCTTGAAGAGTCATTCCAATGCATATATGTTAGTGTCCATCAAAAACAAAAAGATACAAGTATCAACCATCTACCCTAGTGCAACCTTTGCATCAATATGAGCATACCTTTTATGGAAATTGATGACAAAGGGGGAGAGATTAGTGAACAAAGATATATTAGTGAATGGACATGCACTAAGGAGAGAGATATGGACATGAACATAAGGGAACAAGATCAAAGGATCAAAGTCTTTGACTAACAGATGCACACAAGTAGGGGGAGCAAGCTTATGAACTTGATTGATTGCATTTGATATGTGCATATTCATGTGCTTGCTTGCATATTGCATAAGTTCTTATCTTTATATGCATGCTTGTGTGGTGTATGCTAGTTATAGGATTTGAATGATGATTTGATAAACTAGCATGCATAGGTTGGTAAGCTAGATATATGATCTTTATATTGGTATCTAGAAACCGTGCTTATAATGTTGATCTCACGGGGTTTCTAGTGTTTTTGTTGTATCTAGCTAACCATGGTGCTAAGGATGAACTTCAAGGTGGAACTACAATGGGTATCTTCAAAGGCTTATCCTATATCACTTACCATCACTTAGTGTGCTAGCACTCCCACAATGTCTATTCATGCATGAGTGCAAAGCTTAAATCAAACCTTTGTGAGCACACATGTAGGGGGAGTTATTACTATCAAGTCGGATTTTGTGGCATTTATCCAAATCTTGGTGTAGAGCTTAAATGTTGGATAAATGGCATAATGTCCAAAAAGATCTTAATTTCTATATCTTTGTAGAGTTGTCATCAATTACCAAAAAGGGGGAGATTGAAAGTTCCTATGTGATTTTGGTAATTGAGTGACAACCTAGGTGAACTAATGTGTGTTTAAGTGATATACGCATAGGAGATTAGTTCACATGTGATTTTGTGATGAAGGAGCTTAATTGCACATGAGACATGACATGGAGTCATGTGACCAAGGTGGAGAACATCAAGATAAGGCTTGGCTTGATAGACCGGTTGCAAGTGTAAAGGGCAAGCGGGTGATGCTTGGCGCCGATGGACCGATACAACGATAAAGAGCAAGTGAGGTCAAGATCGATGAACCAATACGGTCACATGATGATATGAAGTGGATCATATCATTTGGTGATAGGTTGGTGCATGTGTTGCATCAACATTGGAGAAGGAGATGGAATGGAATGCGCAAGGCAAAGGTATAATTGTAGGGCATTTCATTTCACCGGTTATAGGTGTGTAGAGAAGTATATGAGCGAGTTTAGGATATATGACCACACTATCAAGAGGAGCAACTTATTTGCATATCAGTCATCTAGTGTCACTTGAGCGATCTAACATTGCGATGCATTAGGATCGAGTGGCGTGGTGAGAGCAAGTGAAAACCCTTTGAAAATGATTGTGAAAATGCTAACACACATGCATTTGATGATGTACACTTGGTGGTGTTGGCACATTTGCAAAGGAGAAGGTGTTGGAGTTGAATTGGATCAACTCGGAGAAGGGAAAATGTTTTTCGGTATGCTCCTAACACATGGACAGCTCTTGGAATGGAATTATGCTTTGATTCATTGTGATATGGATCAAATGGATATGAGGGATGTGTAGGCCTCTGAGTTAGCTTTCCAAAAAGTCCAAGATCATCGAAATCGGAATTCGGAGCTAAGAGATACGGACGTTTCCGTGCGGACTGCACTGGTCCAGACATACTGTAGCAGTCCAGTCGCACTGTAGCAGTCCGGACGCTACTGTAGCAGTCCGGACCGTAGCGTCTGGACGTGTGTCCGAAGGCCTAAAAATGCTTTTTCAAATGCTCTTGTGGTCCGGACACTAACTAGCGTCCGGAGGTGCTGTCCGGACAGCGTCCGCAGTAAAAACTGCTCTCGGGAGCTCTCTGTGTAGAGTCCGGACGCTCGGTTTAATGGTCCGGACCTCTACTGTTCATAGCGTCCGGAGGTGTTTTTCTGTGTGCTGAAGCGCGCCAACGGCTCGATTCAAACGGGCAAGGGTCCGGAGGCGCGTCCGGAGGCGTGTAGAGAGTGGGAAAACGGCTAGTTTCTTCCCCTCTCTATAAATAGGAGTGGTGGCCGGCCAAGGCTTGTTGCGGAGAACCCTTGGGCCTTTGTGGCTTATGTAAGAGTGCTTAGAAGCCCTCTAACTCACATACACTTGATAGTGATTCTAGTGCATTGCATTGAGAGTTTGCATCGAGTGGCACTAGGTGATCGTGTTGCAAGCCGGTGGTACTTGTTACTCTTGGAGGTTGCCACCTCCTAGATGGCTTGGTGGTTGTGGCTCCGTCAAAGCCCACAAGAAGATTGTGCGGCGCTCCGGAGAAGTGCTTTGTGAGGGGTATTGTGCTCGCCCCGCGGGAGATCGCGAACAGCAACTCTAGTTGAGCGTGTCATTGAGCTACCCTCACTTGTGGGTAGATTCTTGCGGCGCCCGAGTGAGTGGGCTAGGCTTGTGAACGCCTATTAGCCGCCGAATCACCAAGTGAGTGGTCGACACAACGGGGACTAGCTTGCTAGAGACCAAGTGAACCTCGGGAGAAAAATCACCGTGTCAACCTTGTACATCTTCTCGGTGGTTTGCATTCTCCAAATCACTAGCTTGTATTTACTTATTCATACTTGTGCTAGTGTTTAGTTGTTGCTCTTGTAACTAGTTTAGCTTGTGTAGCTTGTCTACTTACCTTCTAGCTTGTGTAGCATAGAAGTAGCTCTTGAGTGGCTAATTGGCTTGGGTAGCCTTGTTAGTCACATTGCTTAGTTTGTGTAGCTAAGTAAGTTGAGCTCTCTAGTTTACTTGTGTAGTCTTGCTAGAGAGCATTGCTAGTGGGCTTAGGTGCTTTGTGCTTTGCTTACTAGCATGTGTAGGAGCTCCCGGTTTGCTTAGAGTACTAGTTGCTTAGGTTTGTGTGACCTTACAACCTAGACTTGTTTAGGTGAGCTTCTAGCTTGGAACCTTAGTTAGCATAATAGACATACTTTGCTAGGTGCTAGAGTTATAGTTAGAGGGGTGTAGTCTTAGCTAGACCGATAGTTTTGATTCCGCATTTATTTCGGTTAGCCGTTGCGCATAACTTTTTAGAAAAGTCTATTCACCCCCCCCCTCTAGTCCGCCATCTCGACCCTACACATATCCCCAGGGACCTTATGGACCTACCGACCAGAAGACGGCCCAGCTCGCGAGGCCTTGCAACAAGCTACCAGCCCGTCGTGCTCGCCAAGGACTCCGAAGAAGTCTTGCTCGCCAGGAGAATCCTAGTAGATGGACTCGGATCCCTTGCTTTAAGGGACCGATCGTAATCTGTTAGGATATGGAAACTGTAACTCTGCTCTCCGGCTATATAAGGCGAGCCGGGACCCCCTCCAAAACTCTCTCTCAGATCTCATCTACACCTCGTGTAACCTAATACTCACATCAATCCAGCCACCAGAACACAGGACGTAGGGTATTACGGCGATTTGCTGGCCTGAACCTGTATAAATCGCCATGTCTACGCTCTCTGTGTTACGCTTGATCGCCGTCGCCACGCCTCCGCCTACAATATACTACCGTAGGGTACCCCCTAGGTAGACTGCGACGCATATTTCGTCGACAATCACCTTCTGATTCGTCTGATGATTTCAAGTCGGGTATTTGGGGTGGTTCTAAGTAGGGTTCTAGCTCTGCCATGTATATGACGCGTCTTCTTCGAGTTCTTCTTGCTCGCTGATTCTTCTTCCTTGGGTTGTGTGATAGCTCCTGACTGATTCCGAGTTCTTTTCCCTCTTGATATGGGAGTTCTTTGTCCTGGGTTTGTTGTCTTGGGAAGCAGTTCGGACAATAAACGATACATCCCCCTAGGGTTGTTGACATTATCATCCCTTCTTGAATGCCTTTTAGAATTATGCCCCTTGCCATTGCCTTCCGAAGAAAGTGTTCATGTACAGACGCGGAATTGCGTAGTCCGTATGGGCCCGAGTATTTGTTCCTCGTTGGGTTATTTTTGTTTCCGATCATGGTTTGATTGTATACTCCGATTCGGTCTGCCCTTAGTCATTCTGTGTTCGACTGAGAAACGGCATGTGGTGGTATCTCCTTTTCCGAGTCGGTTTCGTATCCGTCCTCTTTCCTTGTCTCAGTCAATTTCAAAATTGTGAGGTTTTTGATCTTCCGGTCTAGCTTTTGGACATCCTGTTCAATATTTTCGTCGGATCCTTCTTCTTCTTGGAGTCGGTTCCGAAGCTTTCCGTCGTTGTCGATCTCGCAGATCCATGATCCGAAGAAAAGTGTTGATTTTGTCTTCTTGATCATCTTGAGGTCATGGTCCACCAAGCTTTCGAGAAAAAATTCGTCGAAAGCCCCTACCTGACACGCCAGCTGTCGATGTTTTACCACCGATAGTCTGCCACGGGGTTACCCAAGACAGTTGTTCGTGCCTCGACGAATAGTGAAACCTTAGTGGTTGGACACGTAGGGACACACGGTTTATACTGGTTCAGGCCCTCGATACAATCGAGTAATAGCCCTACGTCCAGTTAGGTTGCTTGTTATTGCTCTGATCTCGTAATACAAGGTGTTGGGTGTCGCTCTACGTATCCGGTGTTCAGATGTTCAGATGATTTTGGGCGGTACCCTCACCAGCCCTTTATAGTCGAGGGACTAGCTGAGGGTCGTTTCTAATCCTACTCGGTTACAAAACTTAGAGTCCTAAGCTACGCTTCGGTCTTGTTGTTGTATCCAACTAGTATCCTGGTTTGTGTGTCCATCTTCCTTCGTGGGCCATGTGATGGAGGCCCAAAGCTCCGATAGGCCGATCAATGGGTACCCTATAGGATATCCCATCGACAAGCATGTACGTATTTCAAAATTTAAACTTGATTATCTTTGACCAATAATTAATTTAATAATATAAAAAATTTATAGTACAATAGTCATAACATTAGATTTATCTTTCTAAATACTATCTAATGATACTTTTGTTGTTGTCATAAATAGTATAAATTATAATGGTTAAATTATTATTTTGAAGACCGCACTAGGTCAAATCACGTCTTATATCTTAGACGGAGGAAGTATAAGTCACTTTGACTTTTTTGGTATATCAATTCTGTTAATATCTAGATATAATGTATGCCTAAATACATAAAAAAGTGAGATATATAAAAAAAGACAAAACGACTTACAATTTGGAATACATTTTTTGTTTTAGGAAACAAGTATACTGAAATTTCTTCTGCATAAATAAATAATTATAAATGGTATGCATATCTAGTTCAAAAGTTGCATTTTTTACCCTTTGCTGTAACATGTCCCCTAAGAGATTTGCTTGAAGTAAGTAGCTCCATCTGTTAGATAGTGCGCCGACAGGGATAAATGCCCTGCCAATTGCCAACCCCACGAGAGAGGAGACCACGACCCTATGTCGGCTGGCAGATCGGCGCCGATGGGCCGGCCTGCAGCATTACTAGATCCATGCTAGGCCAGCATAGATGGGCCACTATGTCTTGCTCGGATCTCATGTGGGCCTATTTTTTTTAAAATCTCTTCAATCAAATCTATATATCTTAGCTTCCATTTGCCAATTGAGTAGTTCAAATGCACCTCTTGTCGTTTGCATATGCTCCAAACATTATCATTCACTCATTGCCCCATAATTAGCTTTAGCTTTGCGCATGCTAAGAATGTGACTTATAGGTGTGTTCAAATCATTCAAAAGGAGACCAATGATGCTATGGGACTTGCTAGTATATATATTTGGTCAATGAGGAAAATGTGTGGAAACATACTTACATGACATAGAACCAAACAGTAAGGTAGAGTACTGTCATTGCTCCCTGTTGACAATAGGGAGGACACCTATTTTTATTTTACAAATGTATGTATGCATGCATGCATGAAGGCTAGCTTCTTTTGTGCAAGTGGCAGGTGCACTAGCACAAATGGGAGTGGTAGGCACGCTATTGTTGCACGCGGCAAAAAATGGTGCTCGATCCAGTGCCTTCCTAACCTGGATCAATGCTTATCCGAGAAACAAAGCAGCAGCAAGAAGTTGCAAACTCTGCTAGCTTTTGGTAAAGTTGTAGGTTCGGCTGGGTTCCCCATTTTTATTGTCTACTATAGTATGACTTTGCACTTGATCAGGATGGATATATATGCACCAGAATCAGCGATATATGTATGGTGGGTTTGCCTTTTGGCGTACGTGCATAATCACTACATAAAGTAATTTCTACTAATTAGCACTTTAGCAGTCACATTAATTAAGCTTACCTCTTTTTCTCTATGATCCAAATGAAAGAACAAATTACACGATCATGCATGCAGTCGACATCTATTAATTATTTACAAAACTTGATATAGGTAATGGACTGCTTTCTGAATCTAGATCTTAACTTGTTGACAAGAAGTTATATATCTCTGTTCACGGTCGTTGAAACGACTCCCAAAATGTTAAGAGCATGTTTAAGAGTTTTTTTTCTAAAATTTACTCTCTGTATCATCATTTGGGGAGTCGTTTCAGTAAAACTTGCTTACCCACCAACAGCTTTTCTATATCTTTTATGCATTCTAGAGAGCTATCCTCACTCTCCATCTTTAGCTAATTTCTTACTTCTAGTTAAAAATTGATGTTCAGTTCAACTAATATGTAAATTTTTACGTGCTAGTATATGTTTTTGTCAAGATCTATCTCTAGACTTAATCATGAATTTACCTAATAATCCAACATAGACAATATGTATTTTCCTTTCATTCTTAGTCCATGTGTCCTAGGCAATTGCAATAAAAACATCGATCTCTTTGTGGAATACATCTTTTTAAGTCTTGGTATATTGTACATCCATGATCTTGTAAGGAAGATGGATCCTTAACCCATTTAATTTGTATTTTGATGTTTGATGATCAACAAAGCCAAGCTAGACTAATATGTTTGTAAGTGTTTTTGTTGTAGTTCAATAGGATGCACATGTGGATTTGGATCATATTGGGACACGTAGAAGATGATCAACTTCCGAAGAAATACATTAGAAGATGTGTTGACAACTCACAAATGAAGACAAGGATCCAAGACACAAGATGGAAGAAGTCTGGAAGACAGGGAAAGAAATGGAGTCAGACAAGTCCTGCGCACTGGACAGGGCACCGGACAAGCTATAGTATCAGGCAGAAAGGACAACTCCAACCAGGAATCACTACTAAAATGGTAGAATTATTCTAGTGGTTTCAAGTAGTAATAAAACATTACCATAAATTATAGCATATGAGAGTCTCACTATAAGATATTTAGTATAAAAAGTTTATACTTAATTTTTAATATCAAAATATTATAAGAACTCAACATCACTAAAAGAAGTTAAATATTCTGGTTGTGAATAATGGTCTGCAACATGTACACGGAATAGGAGCCATCCTATTGGAGTAGAGTGCGAACACTGATGACCCAAAGACAGACGGTGTCATCCTCATAATCAGCATCTCTCTCGTGGTCCATAGACATGTGTACTCCCTATATTCCTATATTCCTATATTCCTAAAGTGTATCGTCAAGATCTACGTATTGATAAACTTAACTTAATTTATAAAAAAATATGTATAATATTTGTATTTCTAGATAATTTTGTTAAAAGTAGATTCAAATATCGGTTAATAATATTAATTATGTATCATAAATTTAATATTTTTAATAATATATTTAGTCAAAGTTATTTTTGGAAAACAAAAATTACGTTCATTTAGAGCAACTCCAACAGTTTGACAATTGGGTTTGATATATTTGATTTTGAGAAAAAACTGAAAAATATGGTGTCCAACAGTTTGACATTTGAGTTTGATATTTTTGTCAAACTCCCCCCCAGGAGCCTATTGCGCGCATTTTTGCGCCCGTCAAAGCCGCGAGGCATTCACATCTCGCACGATTTTTTTTACGGGCGACCGGTACTCGCGC